>MKEJ01083748.1:0-15907 GCA_001753735.1 Embelia ribes | reverse complement strand
CTTGATACTATTTTTAAGGTTAAGGAATCTGGTGTTTGCATCCTCTGTGTTCAAGTCTCTATTTTACGGTTTGAGGTATAGGGATTAAAGTCTAGGGGATGAGAAAAGATATAATGTTGGGAATGCCCTTAGTATGAGTCAAGACAAGGTTTTTTTGCTTACCCTTTAACAAAAGATAAGAACTTTATCTCATGCTGAATTGGTGCAAATGAAAAGTGGGTATTTTTTTGTTTGAGCAATTGAAATTTATATGATTTCAAGGTGAGATCTTTTTGTTTACCCTTCAAAAAAAAAAAAAAAAAGATGACATTTTGGCTGCCTAGGGTTTTGTGTCTATATTTCTCTCTCAAATTGATGCAATTGGAGGATAACATATGGTCTTGTTTGAACATTAATTAGTAGAATTGGTTGTTTAGAATTAGCATATGCTTATTTAGCTTTGGACTAACGGTTAATTGAGATTCAGAGTTATTCAATTTTTTGTGGATCGTCTCAGTTGATCACCTACAATATTATGAAATCTGAATTTATGAAGTGAGTCTGCGCCGATTGAGCTTAACTTTGTAACTGTGGGATTAAAGGCACCTCTGGCAGAGATAACTGGATGTGAGGCCGTCGCTGATTGAGATGCATATTGTTATTGTAGCTACGTTTAGTAAAGAACCGAAAATTAGGACTAATTTTATAACACCAAGCAGCAGCTACAATTAACACTAAGCAGCAGCTACAATAAGGAATTGCCAATTCGACGGTTTGAGATACATATACACATGAAATTATTATGTCAATGGCAAAAATCTTGGAGCTGTATTTTGTTAAAACAATAAAATCATTCTTTGGTGGTTGGAAATTTCGATTTTTAAAGTTAAACCTTTCATCTTGTTTATTGATCAGCTATGTATAAGATTGCCTTTTTTGTTTCGTATTATCTAATTTAGGATATTATTTATTTCTTTTACATGGCTTGTGTTACATTTGTTATTCTTTTGACTTTTATGATCCTATTTTCTGCAGGATGACAGTTGGAAGGCTTGCTTGTTAAACTTGGAAGACGTGTTCAAGCACTATTTGGATACATGGTAGGCCCTCGTTCATGTTATTATTGCTAACATTTATGTTTTACAGTTACAGGATTGCAAAAATAAGCCGTGGAGAACTCACAGGACTTTGAACTCGGGTTACTTGTCTGCCTATGAGTCCGATTAGAGATGCTGTGCTTTTTCTAGGTTTTTTGGTTTGCTTAGGACGAGTGCTTCTATTGTAATTCCGGACTGACTTGATTATTATTATTTCCAAGAGTTGAATTTATTTTTCTAGTCTTCCTGCCATTCTTGTTAAGTTCATGGCAGAAAATTGACATTTATGAACACTATGTACAGAAATGCTGTATTTAGAACTATGTTGATCTCACTTTGATGCTGATCTATGTATTCTTTTCATTGCATGGAGTTTTTTCATCTCCTATTTTGCTGAATTACACTCTAAAACCATTTAGCAATTATGGAAGAATGTTTCTTTCTGAGTTGATAATTGTCCCAATCTATGGGGGCAAATTTGTTGAATAACTTGACAAAGTGTATAGGATGGAAACTGTTTACTTTTACTTCTCTTTTTCTTACTTTTCCTCGTTTGTTACCTTGCTTCAATTTTAGAATTTCAATTTCAATACTGACAGGTGCCTTTCTTTTATGTTTTGCAGTTCTAGTGTTGATGCAAAATTAGACACCTCCAAGGCGAAAGGTAGGGTAGGCTAATCGGAAATCATATATTTTGATTCTTTTTTCCATTGTATTACTAATCTTGCTCGCATCTCCTTGTTTTTAAAGTTCACAACTGTTGGATCATTCATCGAATTTCTTGTGTATATGTTACCCTCTCTATGTGAAATCACAGAATTGCTTACTAATGGCACCAAAAAGGATGAGGATGATCGCTCTTCTGAGGAAGCTGTTGTAAAGAAGAAGCAAAAGAAAGGTGAAGATAGTGACAATGTTGCTGTTGTAGCCGAAGATGTAGAATTGAAAACAAAGAAAAAAACCAAAAAGACTTCTGAGTCAGTCGAAGAAAGTCGACAAGTTACTGAGCAGGCAACAAAGGAACAAAAGGACAAGAAAAAGAAAAGCAAACATAATTCTGATCCGTTTGAGAGTAATGTTGATTCCAAGGAAGAAGTCAAGTCTAAAGATAAAAGGAAGAAAAGCGATTCAAGTGCTAAATCTGATGGCGATGGTGAAGCTGATACTGATGCAGAAGGAAAATCGAAAGACAAGAACAAGAAAAGCAAGCATAACTCTGAACTGTTTGAGAGTAACGTTTCCAAGGAAGAAGTGAAGTCTACAGATAAAAAGAAGAAAAGTGAGTCAAGTGCTAAATCTGTTGGTGATGTTGAAGCTGATCCTGTTGCAGAAGGAAAATCAAAAGACAAAAAGAAGAAGAAAAAGAAGCAAAATTCAGATTCAGGAGAAAAAGAGATGGACAATCCACTGGAAGCGGAAACACTTTTCTCCAAAGATAAGAAAGAGAAAGAGGATCCAGCTTCTGAAACGTTGTCTAATGGGGTCTCTGAGGTGGCAAACAAAGAAGGCATTGTGAAGGAAGAAAAAGAATCCAAGAAAAGAAAAAGATCGGATTCTGATGACATTGACAAGGGTACCCCTCTAACGAATGGGAACCATGAGGTGAAAAGAGGGGAATCTACTGGTCATAAAAGCCGAAGAAATGACAATAATGGTTCAGCAGAGGTATGCTTGAATTCTAGCTTTTGTTACTTTAGCCGAGTAAGATTTTGTTGCACTATAAGATGCATTCTTTCTATTCCTTCAAAACTTTCTTTTGCTGCTATCGTGTCGCTGGTGGAAGTGAAAAAAAAAATATTGTCAAGAAATAAATATGAACACCTTGCTTTTTGGTGCCTAAATTTAAGGGAAATAGTGTGATAGAAGGCAAGGGGTAACAGCACAGATTATGATGCAAAGAATTGGATGGGGAAGTAATACATGAGAACGAGTCAATTAACCACGGGGAAACCACAACCTAACAGTCTGGCGTTTCTTGACAATACGCCTATGGTCATACATTAATACGCATCTGTATACACTTGTTTTGTTGGGATACTAACATGCTAAACGATATTGCGTGTGCTTTTAACTAATTTGGCAACTGTTTCTGCAGCCCAAGACGGTAACTGCATTTCAAAGGGTGAAAATCGTTGATGTAGAATTTGCTGATGAGAGGCTGCAAGACAACTCATACTGGGCCAAGGTTTTTTTGGATCCCCCTTGTATACTCTCGTTAATCAAAACACAAGATAAAGAGGAAAAGAGTCCTTTCTATTTTAACACTTGTTTACTCTTTTTTTAATCTGCAGGATGGTGCAGATGTTGGTTATGGGGCCAAGGCACAGGAAGTGCTTGGGCAGGTTAGAGGAAGGTATGCTTTTACTCCGAACTTTGAGAACATTTTTATTACTCTGGCAAATTAATAATTGATTTTTCCTAAATTTTATTCAGCTAATCTATTAGCATGTCACCATTGACCAGTGATTCTTTTTATATATCTGCTTGAAGGTTTCCTTAGATGAGAGGGAAATTTGTTGATAGGATTATGAAAATTTCATGGTTCTTTTAAAAATTGCAAGCGATAAGAGACTCGAGGCGAGGCCTAGGCGCCTTAAGAACCTCCAAGCGAGGCGTCATTAAAAAGGCATTGCGTGGTGCTCGCCTAGGGCTTGGTGCTGGTGCTTGAGGCGCTAGTCTTTTCTACCTAAGGCTCTAAACAATAATTATTTTAGCATAATATGACATCTGAAATATTTTTATGAATTTTTAAAAAAAATAACTTTGACTTTCTTAATAAATCAAGATGAGATGAAATTGAGAACCAATGTCTGAAGGTATTCTGCCATCAAAGCGAGCAAACATTTACTATAATTTTTAGCACCTCACTTCACTAAGGCGAGTGCCTAGGCAAGCGCCCGGCACCTACGGCGATGAAGAGTCCTAGCGCCTCAAAGCCACCTAGAGCCTTTAACAACACTGATTCTAGTTGTACTTTGTATAGTCTGTATTGCCAGAGTAATGAATGGAATTTTGATGTGGCGGTTGACGATCAAGTTATTTGTTTCCCTTGGATCATTTCCTTGTCTTGAACTCTATTATTTCATGGAAAAAGGGTCTCTCTACATGATTATTATGACTTGATAATGCTTGCACTCTCTCTTTCTCTCTTTCCAGGGACTTTCGTCATGAAAAGACAAAGAAGAAGAGAGGCAGTTACAGAGGTGGGCAGATCGATTTGCACTCTCATTCTGTAAAGTTCAATTACAACGATGAGGAGTGAGACGCTCCCCGAATGTGGGCCACGTTTTGTTTGATTTTTGTTCCTATATTTTTGTTATTGCGATTTTGTGAACTATATTTCTTCGGGTCCATCTCATGTGGAGATTCTTGTGTCGATGTTCCATGAACAACTTGTAATTTATGTGAACCCCGAAACGATGCGGGTGATTTTGCATTGAGACTGTATTGTACTTCATATTAATTATTCACTTTTTAGGATTTGACTTCTTGTTTTGTACTACACTATTGAAAAACTAATTGTTTGTAGATTATATTTAGTACTTGAATAAGTTAGTATTAAGTCATCAATGAATTTGCTAAAGATTTTTTGTTCTTGAAATCTGTTCCGTTTGGCTTGCGCCATCCGATTAATCCATAGGGTCCAGCGTCTCGCACCCACGATAATTCCCAGTACGGACCAGGGTTCAGCCTAGCAAGCTAGGGGATGTGGCCAAAAGTGTGGCACATGTGAATTGAATTTTTCATCTCATGCCTAAAGTCATAAGTATCGATCATTCGATCAGTAGTAGGTTGACCTCTTGGGGTTCAATTTGCTAAAGAATTGATATGTTGTTTGTGATATTTATCTACTATTGAGTTTGGGTGGATAAATAATTGCTGTGTGTTTTTGTTAAATGGGTGACACAGTATTTCATGCGGGGGGGTGGGGTGGGTGGATGGGTAGATAAACCATTGTTACTCACTTACACCAGTCTTGAACTCCTCCAGTCTTGATCTCCTGTCCTCCCATTTAAAACTCATCTACAAATATATATATATATATATATATATACACGTACAAAGAGTCTCTGGAAATTTTCCCACAATTTCACAACAGAAAATAAGCGATTTGCTTGAATATTTTACGTGACACAATTACCAATTCATGGAACAAATTTGGGAAAAAATTGAAAGAAAGGTCGTCACAGTCCACTGCATGTGTTTCGTGTTTTCCTTTCTTTCATTTTGTAATTTAAAAAAAAAGTAAGGGTAAATTACACTTTGCCCCCATGAGGTTTCTGACAATTTAAGCTTATCCTCTGAGGCATCTGAAATTACATAGATTGCAGAGACTTAAGCTTCAAAATTAATCAAATAAGACAACAAATATAGGGGTAAAATGGTATTTCCACATGAAACTCAAGCTTATATTCAGGAAACTCATGAGCGGAAAGTGTAATTTACCCAGAAAGGAGAAAACACAAAACAAAGACTTTGCTATTTGCAAGTTCCATTCCATACACACTACACAACATTGATGGTATCATATCATGACATAAAACTACTACTACTTACTAGTAGTAGTAGTTTTGTTTTGTGTTATTTTGGTTTTACTGGTGTAGCTCCATTTAACGCAGAATCATTCTCCCAAAGCGTGACTTTTGAGTGGCGAATGTGATGCTGTGATTCACGCTTCTAAGTTGATTCTTGTAGGTATTATATATATATATGTATACATATATTTTGAGAAAACGAAATTTATTGGGGAATAAAGCTTTTTGGTTGAATAAATGTGTCTTTCCTTGAAGTTTCCTGAGGTCTAGTTGGTGTAGTGGACGGTACATGCGTGACATGGTTGCCTGCCTTATAAATTCAACCCAAATATCTATCTAATTTCAAATAAAAATAAAAAAACAAAAACAAAAACAGCAGCAGCAGCTCCAGCTCCTACTTGTTGGAACTTAGTCTCCCACCCAGCAAAGTAAGTTGATACCATTTTCTGCCCATTTCTTCCTCTCTCTTCTCTCTCTCTCTCTCTCGTCTCTATCTATCCATCTATCTATCTATGGGCTTGTTTGCTTCCACCTAATAAAATTAAAATTAAACATTGATTGAATACTCATATTTTGAAATGGAGTTATTTGTTATTTTGACCAATATGCCATCCCTTTTTTTTAAAAAAAAAAATATATAATTTACTCTAAAAGGTTTTCTCCCTTCCTAGGTAATAAAATTATATTAATTTTTCTCCATTTGAATACAAATAAATAAATAATTTGTTAAATGGAAGAATATTAAAGTATTAAATACATTACTTCACTCAAAAAATATTATAATTAATATTACAGTTATATTTTGAAGTTCAATTTTTTTTTCAAATAAGTATGAATACGCCTGTATATGTGGTATAATTTTTCTTTAGCACATGCATATAATTATTTTTCGGAATCTTTTTTCTTCTATCTCCTAAAAATAAAAAGTGATATTTATTTGTAAACTCGTATTTTATGTGAGAAAATAAATATTAATCGTGGAGATGAGGCTGCTAAAAATTATCACAAAACCCTATAAAACTTGGCATTGATACTGTAACAACTATTTTCTCGGTCGCGAAGGAGTATTTTATACATAATCTTTTAGTTTTTTTTATTTTTTTTATAATTAATTATGATTATATTTTTTAAGTAGCTCATTTACTATATACTTTCTCCGTCCACGAATAAGTGGTGCAAATTATTTTTTGGAGGGTACAAAAATAATTGATGCGTCCAAAAATAATTGGTACAATCCGTTTTTTGTATATTAATTCAATACAAAGTACAATCTATTACCAATATTAATGCACACATAATCAATAGGTATAAGAAAAAAATAAAATTTATTAGGGGTAGTGTTGATATTTGTATTTCATCCAAATTTTAAAAAGGTATTTTTTTATTTTTATCTAAAATTTTGTGTTAGTTTAACTGCAGAACGGATGATTATTTTTGTTATAATGGTGATGAGAGTTTCAATTTGAAACATAAAAAACCAAATCAACTGTTCTTATATTCGGAAAGTTAAAAAAAGCCAAATTCTGACTATATCGAAAAAGATATCACGTGTACTGCATTTGTAATTCTTCTAGTTTTCTTAAAAGGTGAAGCCAAACAAACCCTATGCGCGCGCACGCACACAAGTAATATGGATTTAAGACCAATCAATGTACCGGTAGTTAGTAACTTTGAGAGTTTTGACATAGAAATAACGAGAAGAGGTAGAGATAGTAACTACGTGGATGAAAGTGGTAGAGAAGGACATGCGCATGGGAATAAATTGGCATTGGATAAAAATAGGCGCCGTTTACAAATTTGGGTTAATGACCCAACATGATAACTTATGATGGTTCAATTTATCCGATCCCAATTTATTAAGATTTCAAGGCCAGGATGATTATGATGACGATGGATTCAATCGTTCCGATACAACTTGAAATTATAGTCGCATTATTGTGTGCCTTATTCACATGTTTCCGGAGGAAAATATGCTTTGATGATTAACTGAGATATGAGCTGATTTTATCTCTCTTCTAATCTCATTACCTTATATCATTCAGACAAAGTTAATAAACTCTTGATTACTAAGCTTGATACACATCTAGTATCACTCTAAGGCCTAATCAAGAGTTTATTAAACATTAGATTAGTAAGTAAATAAGTCTCATACATGCACTATAATTTGCCATAAAGACTTGGTATTTGAGCATGCTCAGCTTGCATCTCTGTCGAATTCTTTTATAGCAAACGGTACGAAGGGAATGTTTGCTTTGTCACAAGTTCGTCGAAGGTAGAATTCGTAGCCGCTTCTTTAATATCTGAACCTTAACTTATTTTATTTTTATTTTTTGGGGTCACTTCTCAACCTTAACTGGATTTCATTTGTTTCCAAATAGTCCATAGTCTACTGTTATACCGTCAAGTTGTGCAAATAATTTACTCCAAGTAATAAAGAAAAAAAATATTCTTCATATCGATTTTTAATCTTCTTCACGAGTTAGATCTAAATTCTCAGGGATCAACATCCCTAACAATGATCAGAGCTGGTTTGTTTGCACCTTTTAAGCTTCAGCTTATCTGCTTAAAAATTGGACTGCATTTGATTGCTCAGCTATTAAGCTGAACTTATTTGTTATTTTGATCTAAATAAACTAAAAGTTTTAAGTTTGTTGTATCTAGTTTTTTTTTTAACAGAAATAAACTAGCTTATTAGCTTAAAAACTGCAATAAAATGAACCTCGAATGCTATAGTTTGCACATTGAGCTTTTTCATTCAAGTTTCTTGAATGCCTGAAAGATAGCATATCTTTTTCATACTAATATATGAAGAAACTTGATTGTTGACTATATATAGGAAATGGAGATCATTGATAAGTTAAAGAACTCACCACATCACCGCAATCGGAATGATGATGAGAATTTCAAAGCTTCGCCATACAGGCGACATCGTAACGATGTAGAGGAAGGGATGTCCACAGATTATGAGGACGAAATGCCTTCAAGCCCATTCCACATCTATCGAACAAAGGATGCTTCAGCTGACCGCCTCAGAAGATGGCGGGTAAGACATATTTAAATGCTCTGCAAATCTCGATTCTAACTTTATGAGTTGATGTGGTTTGCTTAAATTTTGTCCGGCAAATATGTATGTTTTCATTTGAAGCTGAACATGATTTTGGACAAATTGCTTGTTTTTCTTTTTCTGTTTTAGCACGCTGCACTTGTGTTAAATGCTTCTCGTCGATTTCGATACACCTTCGATTTCAAGAAGGAAGAAGAGAAGCAACAGATGATCAAAAAGATTAGAGTGCACGCGCAAATGATTAGAGTAATGTTATCTCTACAACTCAGGCATATAAATTACTACAAAAATGATTTTTCCTAGTCTCTAATTTGACTGTCAATCTATTAGGCAGCTCACCTCTTCAAAGAAGCTGGACGAAACGTAAAAGGTACTGTCAATTTTCTTTCTAGAAACTAATTTACAACGAAGAAAAATTACAAGATATATATGTATGTGTATAGTAGTATATTCGCTTCTGATTCATTCTGTTAATTTTTTGGTATTCATTATGAACCTACGATTATGTTTGATTTTAAATATAAATGTCTAATCATATATTGAATGAATAAGCGAGTAAGTCATCTTCATGTCCGACTTTTTAAGAAGCCATGGTAATTGATTTTTTATTTCTTTCTGTTGCTTAGTTATAATTGTTATAGATGGTGGAAATATCTTACTTGGTGTTATTCGTTCCAACCAGGAAGCCCGGCATTATCTGCACGCTCATCTGGTGATTATGGTATCGACCAAGAGCAACTTGCTTCATTGATGAAGGATAGTGACTTTTCCGCTCTGGAGGAATACGGAGGGGCAAGTAGCATGATTTTTTTTCCAACTCTTTTTGCAAATCTTTTCCTCAATTTGAATATTTTCCGTTTCATGTCAGGTTATGGGATTGGCTGACTTGTTGAAAACACACGTGGACAAGGGTGTAAATGGAGGTGACGATGATGTGTCGAAGCGAAGGAATGCATTTGGCTCTAACACGTACCCTTGGAAAAAAGGACGGGGCTTCTGGGTATATCTATTGAAGCAAACCTTTTGCTTTCGGGCATAATTATTTTCTTCTTTCTTTTTTCTTTTTTTTTTTTCCAGAATCATGTCTTTATTTGGTAGTACAAGAAAATGTAAATGAATATGATGATTTATTCATTTATTTCTTTTGTGCTTGATAGAGTTTTGTATGGGATGCTTGTCAAGATACTACTCTTATAATCTTGATAGTAGCTGCTGCTGCCTCATTGGGGCTAGGTATTCAGTCCGAGGTGAGCATAAATCGAAGCTCAAATACTCGTTTCTTGGCAATCTTTGGTGTATATGTCATGCATACTATCCTTTTAATTCATTTATTCTGATTTGAAGCTTTTGACTTTCTTTTATAGGGTATAAAAGAGGGATGGTATGACGGCGGAAGCATTGCACTGGCCGTTTTTATTGTTATAGTTGTTACAGGTATTGGCTTTCTTATATATAGATTTTTATAGCTAGCATATTCTAGTCGCTAGTTACAATATCTATAGTTTGGATAGTGAGTTTTCGGATTATATCTTTAGAACAATATATTGCCTATGGGACATTTTGTTGATTAGCTAAATGAATTGGTTACTATATTAAAAGGAGTACTAAGTATTATGATTCTAGTTGATTGTCAATTTGTTCGGGAGATTGTTGTTTCGTGGTTGGTGGGAACTTTTTCGCAATTGGAGAAATATTCGAACCCATACAAGCAAGTCTTGCGTTAATATACTTACTGCAAGTTGATCGATATTTTTGTTGTGGAATTGATTAAGATTAATTCCTGCTTATGTTTTGCAGCAATAAGTGATTATAAGCAATCCCTTCAGTTCCAAAATTTAAACGAGGAGAAGCAGAATATTCACATGGAGGTTCAGAAGAGTCATTTTCCGTTCTTTATTGTATATGTATTTATGAGCGTTTCTCTCCATTTTTTCTGTTTTTTTTTTTTAATTGAAGTTAAGTATGCGAATAGGTCATACGAGGTGGTAGAAGATTGCAGATATCCATATACGATATTGTTGTTGGTGATGTTTTGCCTCTTAAAATCGGAGATCAGGTAGAAGACTCTTCTTCTTGTTTTTGTTATTTTAGTTTTTTCTAATAGTAATGTTATGTAGCAACTGCAAAGCTCCATTCTATTGACATTATATTAACTTCTTGCTACAATATATCTCCCAGGTTCCAGCAGATGGTATTTTGATTTCGGGTCATTCACTAGCAATTGATGAATCGAGCATGACAGGAGAGAGCGAACTGGTGAGCCACATCATCAATTAAATTCACTATACGGCCGTTTCTTCTTCTTTTTTCTTCCTGTCCTTTTACTAATTCCATTATGTGGCAGGTTAACAAGGGCTTGAAAGCTCCTTTTTTGATGTCGGGTTGCAAAGTCGCAGATGGCTATGGTACCATGTTGGTAGTACATATATTCATCTACTTTCATTTATACTTAATTCAATTTACGGAACTGATTCTTTGCATTGGATTTTAGCTTATCTCACACTTGAAAATTACTTATTATTTTCAGGTTACGAGTGTTGGTATAAATACGGAATGGGGATTGCTTATGGCGAGCATTTCGGAAGATACGAGTGAAGAAACACCCTTGCAGGTTACTTAATTTATTCACCTTAAGAAAAGACACAAGTTTCATAATTCATGTGACGACTTCGTTTCGCTAAAATGTGTATCTGCGAATATTTTACAAAAGGTACGCTTAAACGGGGCTGCGACTTTTATTGGTTTCGTGGGACTTGCAGTAGCTGCAGTTGTTCTAGTTGTCCTATTTATCAGGTAACATGATTTTTTTCTTATTTTGGGTATTTTATTTCTGATAGTCATTTTTAGATTTGTTAAAAAAAAATAAAAATTGTTTTGAGTGTATGCAGGTACTTCACAGGAAATACGAAGGACTCGAGTGGAACCGTTCAATTCCACGCTGGCAAGACCAAGTTCGGTACTGCCATAAGCGGAGCTATCCAAATTTTCACCGTTGCAGTACGTGACAATTTATGCAGTAATTTGACCATATATACAAGCTCATTTTTTATCTCGCTAACATGCAAATGCCTTTTAGGTCACTATCGTAGTAGTTGCAGTCCCTGAAGGGCTTCCTTTAGCTGTCACTTTGACGTAAGTTGTTGTTTGAATTTGATTATTTCAATTTTCTCTTTTCAGTTTTTATTTAGAGAAATATTTTTCTTCAATTTTTCTATCCTCACTTTTGCTACGGTCTCCTGTGGCCCTGCCTGTAGGCTTGCATACTCGATGAGGAAAATGATGACAGACAAGGCCTTGGTAAGAAGGATCATGTTTCTTTTTCAATATATAGACAGATGTATTTATATACATAAGAAAGAGATGTATTTAGTGGCTCAAGCTCGACTTATATTGTATTGCAGGTGCGAAGGCTTTCCGCTTGTGAAACCATGGGTTCTGCTACGACCATTTGTAGCGACAAAACTGGAACTCTGACACTGAACGAGGTGATTTTTGATATTGTTGTTTAATTGAAAACATCATATGAAATCTCACCACCACTTTTTCTTTTTTCTTTTTTTAACATTTTGCCTTTTTATTATTATTATTATTATAGATGACTGTTGTTGAGGCATATGTTGGCGAGAGGAAAGTCGAGTCTCCAGACAATGGATCGGTGTTTTCTCATATGGTTAAATCACTTCTTACGGAAGGTATTGCATGGAATACTACTGGCAGTGTATTTGCGCCTGAGGTAAATTATATGTGTATAAATATATCTGTGTATTTAAGTTTGTTTTGTGGAAACTTTGATTATTATACGGTAAGATCTGTATTTGAAATATGGTTCGTATTTGCAGGGTGGCGGTAAAGTCGAGGTCTCAGGATCACCGACAGAGAAGGCCATTCTCCAGTGGGGTGTCAATGTGTGTTTCTGTTTCCGTTTATTCGTAAACTCACTAAAATTTTGGTATCACTAATTTATTTCTTCTCAAAGAATTAGTATCTAATGTTCTGATATGTCTTCGACAGCTTGGAATGAGGTTTGAAACGATCAGGTCAAGTTCTTCCATCCTCCATGTTTCTCCATTCAACTCGGAGAAAAAAAGAGGGGGCGTTGCTCTGAAATTGGTAATATTTATTTTCTTAAGAAGTTATCAATATTTGTTTTTTTTTTTACCGTATAACACGCATAAATGCTTCTTGATTGGTAAGTGATTATTCTACTTCTTCAACAGCCTAATTCTGAAGTTCATATTCATTGGAAAGGTGCCGCTGAGATAGTATTGGCCTCATGTACTAGATACATGAACACAAACGGTCACATTACAACTCTCAATGAAAATAAGGTTTTAGATTGTTGTTTTTTTCTCCTTTTTCAAGTGTAGTTGCATTACTAACACCAAGTTTTCAAGGTTCATAAAACTAAATTTTATTTTTCTGCAGTTTTATCTCTTGAAAAGAGCAATTGATGACATGGCTGCAAGAAGTTTGCGGTGTGTCGCTATTGCCTATAGATCCTACGAAATGAGGAATGTACCAAGTGATGAGGAAAAACTGACTCATTGGGATATTCCCGAGGATGATCTTGTATTGTTAGCTATTGTTGGATTGAAGGTATGAACTGGATTTTTTTCCAATTATTGCAAGTAAATATATAAATATGTGATCTGTTTTTCCATGCAGGACCCTTGTCGGCCTGGCGTTAGAGCTGCTGTTCAGTTATGCACGAATGCAGGTGTTAAGGTACTCTTTTAGTTGTATACGAGAGGTATTTAGTTGGTAGGAGTTTTCAAAAGTGTACTATTGTTGTGTAAAATATATTTGCTAGGTGCGTATGGTCACTGGTGACAACCTCCAAACAGCTCGAGCCATAGCTTTAGAGTGCGGGATTATCGAGTCAAGTGCTGATGCTACGGAGCCTAATCTCATTGAAGGAAAAGTCTTCCGAGCACTTTCAGAATCTCAAAGGCAAGAAATTGCAGAGAAGATCTCGGTACGGTTGAAGATATATATTTTTATGCCACTCACAAAATAAAGCTTCGCGTATTTCATTTTGACAAAAATAGATTATACAGGTGATGGGACGGTCGTCTCCGAATGACAAGCTGCTGCTGGTGCAAGCATTGAGAAGGAGGGGACACGTCGTTGCAGTTACCGGAGACGGCACTAACGATGCTCCTGCACTTCACGAGGTACAATTTCCCTGATAATTGACACGTATGACGAGGTGGCGGTTTTTATCAATAAAATATTTCGTTCGCGTGATTACGCAATTTTCCATTTTTCAATGTAGGCTGACATTGGGCTTGCTATGGGTATTCAAGGAACAGAAGTTGCGAAAGAGAGCTCAGATATAATCATTTTAGATGACAATTTTTCCTCAGTTGTAAAAGTTAGTTTTTCTCTGTACCGATGGTAATTGTATATGGTTATATATATACACGCACGATAGCATTTTTTCGTGTTGAAAATTGCAGGTAGTTCGATGGGGCAGGTCCGTGTACGCAAACATACAGAAATTTATACAGTTTCAGCTCACAGTTAACGTTGCAGCCCTTGTAATAAACGTAGTCGCTGCTGTCTCAGCTGGAGACGTCCCACTAAATGCAGTACAGGTTTGTTAATCTCTTTGTCGGTCTATATTCGCCTTTTTTTTCAATAATTCTGTTTTTAAAATCTCTTCGTTTTTCACAGCTTCTTTGGGTAAATCTCATCATGGACACCCTCGGAGCTCTTGCATTGGCCACTGAACCACCCACCGATCGCCTAATGGATAGGCCTCCTGTCGGTCGAAGGTTATATATTTTTCAAGACTGTTGAAACCATTACAAGATACATATTTGATATATCTAGTGTGACCTCTCGTTTTTCTTCTGCCAGGGAACCTCTTATAACGAACTTAATGTGGAGGAACTTACTGATACAAGCCACGTATCAAGTGACGGTTCTTCTAGTCCTCAATTTCCAAGGCCGAACAATTTTGCATTTGAAGCACGAAAGCGCTGACCATGCTAATCAAGTGAAGAATACTTTGATCTTCAATGCTTTCGTCTTTTGTCAGGTAAATTTTTTCAACCCTTGCAACAATTTTCTTAATTCAATATTTAAGTTGAAAAAATTGTAATATGCAGATTTTCAACGAGTTCAATGCTCGTAAACCTGATGAATTCAATATATTCAAAGGAGTGACTAAAAACTATCTCTTCATGGGAATAGTGGGGCTTACGCTCGTTTTCCAGGTGATCTGTTCACTCTTAGTTTTCCGATTACACGATCATCCGTTTATCTTATCTCTTTCTTGTGAGGTGCATATGTATATATTTGCACATATTTTTCTTTTTCATGTTTATCTATTCCTTTTTATTCATTAGTTTGGTTTTGGTGACAGGCCATTATAATCATGTTTCTGGGAAAGTTTGCTTCCACAGTTAGACTCAGCTGGAAACTTTGGATGGTGTCGATTGCAATTGGATTTATCAGGTGAGTCCGATAAGTTTACGAAAGCTATTTTCATTTCCTTCATTTATTTGTAAGTCCGTTATGGTGCGAATGAGTTACATATATGATATAATGAGCCACGTAACGATTGTTTTCCTTTGGTTGAAATAGTTGGCCGCTTGCGGTTGTTGGCAAGTTGATTCCTGTTCCCAAAACACCCCTCAGCAAATATTTCATACGAATATTCACTCTACGAAGAACACGAAAAGGTTAAAAGACAAACCTCGTTGACATTTTTTCAATATCTTTTCATACATTTGTTATATATTTTTTTCGGTTTTAGATTCTCAACAGGAGGCAAGTGAAGGTGTGCAATGAGAGACGAAGCGATGAACTTTAAGGTTGTTTGTTTTCGGGATCTTTTTTTTCTTTTTTCTGATTTTGAAATAATGTCTTGTATAGAGTATATAAACACAATGACTAAACACAATATACGATCCCCAATTCAAAGTACATCGGATGAGATATATGAGAAATCCGATATTGTTCTTATAGCTGATATCCGTTTGAATATGAAAACGGATATCCTTTCACTTTATTTGATATGATTTATAAAATCACATATTCGTATCAAATCACAACCGTGGATTTATTTGATATGATTTCACTTTCACTGCTGGTGGTTACATGTTTAGATTGGAACTAGTATGCATTATATGTGGCAAGGTTTATATGTTTGTTTTTAACCCTTGCACTCGGACGATCATTAAACATTATATGTATAACGAATGTAAAACCGAAAAAATTTATTA
>MKEJ01083741.1:0-12155 GCA_001753735.1 Embelia ribes | reverse complement strand
TACTAAATAAATATAGAAATAATTAATTAAATATATAAAGCCAATTATATTCATAAATAAAAAATTTTGAAAATAATATTTAGCAATTAGTTTAGTTATTAGATAATTCTTATGTATTATCTCTTAAATAAATGGAAAGAGATAATTCTAACTCAATTATCATAATTTAAAAAAGATTTGTATGATAATTATCTCTTGATTAAGTAATAGAGCAGGGATGCTTATCCACAACTATCTTATACTCTCATTTCAACAACACAAAAAGAAGCAGAAGGACCATTCTCCAAAGCTAGTGAGAAGTTCCCAAGAATTGAAAATCAAAACTATAGTATTCGAAGGACAAAGAAATGAACAAATCTCACGTAATCGAAGGACGAGAGAAGGTCTAAAGTATTGAATATCAAAGCTCAAGTATTCGAAGGACACAGAAATGAGCGGATGGAATAAATCATTATTTAAAAATTAGAGAGAAAAACTCTTAAGCAGTTAAAACAAAGCTTAAATTGATTGAAAATTTGAAAAACACGAAGATCAAGTTCAATATTTTTTCAGGAGCACGAAAAATATAAACAGATTCAAGATAAAGTTCAAAACCCTTGAATCAACTGTTCAAGTGAAAATCCCTTGTTTAATCTGCAATAAGCTGCTGAAGTCGTACATTAGGTATTCTTTATCAAATTCATATTTCGATCCGTAACAAACTGCTCAAGCCGCACATTAGGCGTTCTTCATCAAATTCAGCAATCGATCTACAACAAGCTACCCAAGCCACACATCAGAAGTTCTTAATCAAATCCAGCTTTCGATCTGTAATGAGCTCTCATGTTGTGCATCAAGCAATTATCAACAAATTAATATTCAATTTGCGACAATCTACTCAAGCCATTATTGAGTACTCATCATCAAGTTGATGCTTTTGATCTATAACAAGCCGCCAAAGTCATAGATCAAAAGTCAAGTGAAATTAAACTTATTGAGAATAAGCTCGAAGCCTTAAAAACAAATCAAATCGAACATTTTTTTGAAATTCAGGTCGAAAGCCCACAAGATAAGTTAAACATCTCTATCTTGATATCAAACTGTGAAGCCCTCGAGACAAGTCAAAATCAATACATCAATTTGTTAACTAGCTCACATGCTCTCGAGTCAAAATAAACCAAATCAAATTCAAGTCGAGAAGAAGATTAAAAGGATTTTCATTTTTTTTAATATGATATACGTACGATTGTATTCAATAAATTTAAATTAATAAAATTATTCTTGTTTCACCAACTTTCTTATTAGATTAAAGATTTTATACGTTCCAATATATTATGGCAGTCGTTTTTATTAATTCAATTTTCTAATGACAGGAAACAAGGCGATAAGATTGACAAGATGGTAAGAAATTACACGGAAACAAGCAGTCTTTGGATAAGTTTGGAGATGGTTCATGAATGCATTGATTGTGTCCCCTATGGACCCATAAAAATGTTTAACGACAAAAACACTTTTGGCAATCATAGGATTATTGACTAAGGCTTTTCATTGGAATAGAATCTTAAACCATTATTTTTCCCACGTCACACCACCAAACATTTTTCATATTTTGGATTATCCAATGTAAAATGGTGATTACTAAGTTATACGAAAAAATGGTATTGCATTATGCAGTTTCGTATATAATTTCCTTGGTGAATCATATTATTTTTAAATTTCAAATCGCTTTAAAATGATTTGTTGGTGTTATTTTTACATATAATTTATTTAAGATTTTACAATGTTTATTTGATTTGGATTATTAAGCTTATTCTTTTACCATATTTTGTAATTTTTTTTTATTTGCTACCATCCGCGTGTACAGTAAAATGTAATGTTGAACAAAACTTATGAATCATTTTTTAGTTTAGCTACTTCCAACTTGTTATGATCGCAACTGTCTCCAATGTAAAATTTTTCGATTTGAATTACAAATGTATGATTTATGTAACTACAACGCCTTAACCTGTTTAGTCTAAACAAAGCATATTTAAACATTTGATTTTAGAACAACCATTTAATCTAATTATTCTCTCCGCCCTAACTGTTGTTCTTACATTTTTAACACTATCAAATAATACGTCACCAATATATATATTGTATAGTAACATTTTATTAACGTGTACAATTTGTAATATTCTCATGAACTTAAATACCATCTTAAATAAGCAAAGTCACTCCATTACAAGGAAGAGTGTATTAGAAAAAGAATTAAATAAATTTATTATTCTGATTATATTAATAACAAAACCTTTTTAAATATATATGTAAAGAAAACAAAAAAGAAATATATTTTTATTTGGAGGGACATTTTTATGACAACTAATCATGTCATTTTCAATTTACCAATGTTTTCCATTTTGTAAAAACCACAGCCTAAATTCAGTTCATGTGGGCGGCTAAGGTGATAGATGGGTCCCACCAAATCAACTTGTATGGTGGCTGAAGTTCTTTGGTTGGAAGAAGGAACTATCCGAATCATGGCAAAACGTTAAGAACCTATGAATGAGACGATATTATAAATAATCGAATAAATAGTATATAAATTGATTTAAAAATATAGATATATATATAGTATATTAAATGCGTATATGCAGTTACAAAGATGAAATATATTTTTATATAACATATTTAGAAGTTGGTTAAATATGATTTGTTTTTTTTTTAATGTACTAGTAAATCAAAATTTCTCAAAAGTGAGTATCTGATTTGATTTCTCGTATATTCCTATGAGAATAAATTTGGTTGGAAAAAGTTCACTCGGAGAATAAATTACCCTATCTCTCGGAACCAAAATATGCCGAGATCTCTCTCTCTCTTTTTTTAATCCAAATCACCATATAAATCACGGAGCAATATTTACCAATTCTGTCAACCCTGTTGTCTTTTCTTAACTATGGGTTCATTTGATTTCAGTTTTTAGACAAATAACATAATTTATTTTATATTAAGAAAAAAAATTACATGTATCAAATTTAAAATTTTCAAATTATTTAGATCAAATAAGAAATAAGCTCAACTTAAAAATTGAGCGGTTAAATTATGTCCAATTTTTAAGTAAAAAAATAAAAAACTTAAAACTTATAAACTGAAATTTAAAAAGTCATATATCTCCTCCTAAGCATCTATATCTAGAGCAATTATAATGATTAATGATAACCTTTTATTTTTTTATATGTAAAACAATCAACTTTGGGCGAAATGTGTTATCTTCGTCCTCTTACACTCCCATTATTAAATTATTTTTCGTTTTTCCACATTATCAATTAATATAATCAAAATAATTGGGTGGGTGCGTGCGTGTGCATCGAATCTCTCTCTCTCTCTCTCTCTCTCTCTCTCTCTGGCCTTCCATTGATCGCCTCCGCCTCCACCGCCTACGAATCCGAATTCCATTCCATCTCCCTCAGGTTCAATCCACGTATCTCCTTTTTCAATGCAAGTTTTTTACGCGATTTATCTTCAAAGTCAAAATCTGTGTAACGTAACGGCTCTGTTTTTTTTATTGTTCTTTTTTAATCCGTGTGATAGCTTTTTGTTGATATTTGTGCTATTCTTATCCTTTTTAATGTGATTTTCCTTGAATTTTTAGCTGGGTTGTGTACAAATTTGCACTTCTTGTCCCTTTTATCCTTTTTTTGTTGTTGTTGTTGAATTCTTAACTGGATTTTGTACAAAGTGCAATTTTATTCACTTTAACGTTTTTTTTTTGTTGAATTATTAGTTGGTTATGTAAAAGGTGCAATTTTATCCATTCTAACGTGTTTTTTGTTGAATTATTGGCTGGGTTGTTTACAAATTTCAGTTTCTATGCATTTCAACATGTTTTTTTTGTCAAATCATTAGTTGGGTTGCGTACAAATGCAGTTTTTATCCATTCCAAACGTGTTTTTTTTTTTTGGTTGAAGTATTAGCTTGATTGACGATTGTGTACCAAATGCAGTTTTTATCTGTATTAACATTTTTTTTGTCGAATTATTGGTCGGATTGTGTACAAAGTGCAGTTTTTATTCATTTTAATGCGGTTTTTTTAATTATTAAGGTTGATTGTGTACGAAGTGCAGTTTTTATCCTTTTTTTGGCGTGATTTTTCTTGAATTATTAGCTGGGTTGTGTAAAAGGTGCAGTTTTTATCCATTATTGACGTGATTTTTCTTGAATTGTTAAGGTTGATTGTGTACAAAATGCAGTTTTTATCCATTTTAATGTGTTTTTTGACCTGTTAATTGGGTTTTGTGTAATAATTACCAATTTGGCTAATTTTGATTCTTTTATTCTATTAAATTGGGCATTGCACCCCCTAAATTTTGTTCTTTTTCTTCTTTGGGCAAAAAGAATCTTTTTCTTCTATTTCTTTTTCCTTCTAATTTTTGTCTTTTATTTATGTTCTAACGATTAGAAAATTGCTATTTTACCACAGTTCTGTGTGCCCGGATGATGTAGTGATCAGGGCAATCCACCTTAACGCAATTTTTCTTGAATTATTAGCTGGATTGTATTCAATATCTCTCATTTTGCTAATTGGTGCTTTTATTCTGTTGAATTGGGCTTTTCACCACCCTTTTTTTTTTTTCTTAAAAAATCACATTTTTCTTTTAAATTTTGTCCTTAATCTATGTTCTAATAATTAGGAAATTGTGAATTTTGTAAAGATGAAGTAGGGATCACTTTTAGGAATGGTGATGTGTTTTTATGATTAATGTTTTTTTGTTGGTGTACTTGTGGAGATGGCTTGATGTTTACATGGCATTTGGTTATTATAATTGCTCAATGTTCAACATTTTCTTAAATTGATATTGGTGGTGTTTAAAGCCCTAAGTTGAATTTCTATAAGTTAGGGCTATGCATGTCTCCATTGCGACTTGTGGATCATGTGTTCGTCCCGTTTGAAACAACCTCTCTGGAAACAGTGCAAGGCTGTGTACATCGGACCCTCTCAGACCCTGCAATATATGCTTTCCTCTTGAAGATATAGACTGCAATCTTACTACTCCACTGTTATGTTTGCAGCTGCATGTTTGTTATAGAGAGAAGGAGTGTGGGAGTGTAACATCATTATTATTTTAGTATCCATCTGGCACGGGATACAACTTAGTTGTGCATACTCTCCCATTTATCTGAAGAACAACCAAAAATAAACTTGTGATTGCTAAATACAGGCACTCTACTGATCGTGAGGTTGCTCTAATGATGCTCATGGCGTACCTTTCATATATGCTGGCTGAAGTAAGATTCCGCTAATAAACTCGTTTGTACTTTAACTTTGATCTTGGGAACTTCGTTTACTTTTCACATCTTAACGCTCAATTGCTTTCTCCTTTTGCAGTTATTCGATTTAAGTGCGATTCTAACTGTTTTCTTTTGTGGGATTGTGATGTCCCACTACACCTGGCATAATGTTACTGAAAGTTCCCGAACCACCACAAAGTATGTTTAATGTCTTGGAATCATATTTCCTCCCTCTTATTTCCTCCTACCGTAGCTTTTTGCTCAATTGTATACTAATTTATCAAGGAATCTACTTCTTGCCTTGAAATTTTTTTGCAGGCATGCCTTTGCAACGCTATCGTTTGTTTGCGAGCTATTTATCTTTCTTTACGTTGGTATGGACGCCTTGGACATTGAGAAATGGACATATGTTAGGGGCAGGTACGTTTCATAAGTCAAAAGAATATTAGCCTGTGCAAAGTATCTCCTTGAATTGCTAATGCAAGAGACAGGTTGCAAATTGTGTTTGTCTGGTGGTGTTTATGTGTAGTATGTTCTGCTTTTCTTTCCATTTTCTTTCCAAGTCCCAAAACGAAAAGAAAAGCAGAAACGCCCACACAATATAACAGTAAATAGATGGTATGTATGAAGTACTTTTTTGGCATTGAAAATGACAACCTCAATCTCATGCAGTCCTGGAAGATCTGCTGAAGTGAGCTCTATCTTGTTGGGACTAATTCTGGTTGGAAGAGCAGCCTTTGTTTTCCCATTATCGTTTTTATCCAACTTGACAAAGAAAGCACCACATGAAAAGATTGGCATAAAGCAGCAAGTATGATATTTTGTTTTATTTTCATCCTTGATTTCTGTGAATTTGTTGGGATATAAAAGATGATCATTCTTATCTTCTACGTAATCTTTTCAGGTGACTATTTGGTGGGCAGGTCTCATGAGAGGTGCTGTTTCCATGGCCCTTGCTTACAATCAGGCAAGTCTCTGTCTTGTGTCCATATTTTTCCCTCAATTGCTTTTTTCTAGAAGGAAACTTCATTTACTCAATGACAAGTTCATTTACTCAATGACAAGGAAAAGGAAGCTGTAGGAAATATGCAAGGGGTTTAAATTTGAAACTAGGCTGAGCAAGATTTTTTCTTCCTAGGGGTTTTGAGGCAAAGAGACTTTGCAGAAAAAGGAAATATTTTTCAGTTCCTTACTCATGAGAAGTGCAATGGAACTAGTGATTTAATTTTTCCTACTGCTGGTAAAATTAGTCCAAGGGACAACTACTTAAGAGAACAAAGGGTTTGGAAACTAAATTCTGCTCTTCACACGTGCAGTTTACAAGTTCGGGCCACACCACATTACTTGGGAATGCATATATGATCACGAGTACCATTTCAGTTGTTCTCTTTAGCACAGTGGTAAGTCATCAATTCATGCGTACTTTTACTTGTTGATTGATAAAGCTGAAAACCTCTAGGATTGCTAGATTGTAGGGTTAAACATTGAAGGCAAGACTAAGTTTTAAAAGTCTGTATTGAATTCCTAAGCAGAAAATATTTTTCGGAAGTTCTTTTGTGATTCTTTTTCTGTTCTGTCAACTTCTAACACACAGTGCTCATATAAATGCACTAGCTTACAGCTTCCTTAGGCTAATGTTTGAAGTTTGAAAGGAAGAAAGAATCCAGAAATTTGCTTTGATGGGACTACGATTCTGATGGGAAAGGAGAGGAAAGTATAGAGATAAATGAAGTTAAAGAGATTGAAACCAACTTTATTATTTTGCCAGTGTATTTACAGAATGCTAGTTATGTGTAGAAGAACTTAGTCTTTTAATTTGTTATTCATGACGTATAAGTACGTCCAAGTTCCATTGTTTTCAATAACGATGACTAATTTTGTTTCACAAACATTTGATTAGAAGAGATTTAACTCATTCATCATCTTTTCCTTTCTTTTTATTTTTGCAGATATTTGGTTTGTTGACTAAGCCTTTGGTTAGATTTTTGCTGCCTTCATCAAGGCACTTAAGCCGAATGCTATCTTCCGAAGCCACAACTCCAAAATCCTTTATTGTTCCACTTCTGGAAAACGGTCAGGAATCGGAAAGCGATCTAGGTGGGTTTCATATTGCCCGACCAAGCAGCTTGAGGATGCTCCTGACCACCCCGACACGTAGTGTTCATCATTATTGGAGAAAATTCGATGACACTTTTATGAGGCCCGTGTTTGGTGGGCGGGGTTTTGTGCCCGTTGTTCCTGGGTCACCTACTGAAAGAAGTGTGCCTCAAGAGGAATAAGAAGAGGGCTGTTTTTGTAGTAAATGTTTATGATCAGATTTTGGTTTGTAGTTTGTCACGTGTTCATATATTCCAAGTATTTGTGTATTGAATGCCTTAAGTTTATGTAAGATTACATCGGATAGTGATGTGCAAAGAAGTCAATATTCTCAAGGGTGAGTTCTCCTCGAGTGGTCCAACATGTTTCGCTTAAACTTGCTGCCTCTTGCTGTGGGGAAGTGTTATTTTCTCCCTTTTTGTGTCTGTATGTTTAGTTATACGTTTATTCAGCAGAGCAGGTTGTCCTAGATGAAATAGCGACATTTGCCATTTGTTGGCTTTTGTGTTGCTACAATTTGGTTGATGTTGCCTTGTGTATTATATATACAGTGAACGACCTTATTTTGCAGACTCAGGTTTTGCGGCCTTCACTTTTATTTATCATTGGTAGCCTTTAAAAACTGGCATAAGCAGGGATAATTTTTGTTTTGAGTTTTTGGCAAACTGAACAGGAAAAGTATCATAAAAATATTTGTTACGGTCTGTTGTGCCATATATATGTGTGTGTGGATGGCTTAGTACACAAAATTTTTGCATTGCGGGATTTAGAAGAGTTTGTTATTCGCAACCTTATCTCTATTTCCAGGAAGGTGACTTCTAACGAGATAAACTTATGACCTCTAGTGTGTTGTAGATACAGGGTTCAATACTGATTGCACCATCCGATAGATAAGGTTTGGACAATATTTTGATTAGAGACGAAGCTGGGATGTTGCTGAAACACCTGTATTAGGTGCCATACCCGATTATCTGCACTTCATAAGCTTCTTATCTTTTCGATTCCAAGAACTTCATGTTTTGGAGGTGGAAAAGAGTTGCACGTTGAAGTGAAGGAATGCTTTGTGTATGATAGGGGATTGGGAATTATATCTTGTATTTGTGTTAAGCGCATTGCAATATATTCGGAGAGTAATTTGCGAGTGAATATAATAGTGGAGGCAAAGGAAAATCTTTCTATTCAACTGCTATACATTCATTAGCAAAGAGACTAAATGATAGGTATAGCAAATCAACTATTATATGCTACATATATCAAATTGCAGATACAAACCACTGTAATTTTTCCCTCCTCTATATTAACTATTCTTTTCACACACACAAAAAAAAAATTCATAACTCAGGCTATGCAAACAGAGAGGTGCTTCTCTTCAACTAAGGATGTAGAATGTACCCAGCTGTAAGACTGATTAGTGCTACCATAAACACGTACAGAAAGGGGAAGCCCACTTGAACTTTTCTTGTGCTGCTCGTCCTCCTCAACATTGCCTGAGAAACGAACAACAAAGAAACACGTGTATATAAACTCAAAATAAAACAATAAATTACAATCACGATAGAAGCAGCTCTGAGTATCTAAATGAATTTCAAATAGCATCAACAATCTGTACAAAGAAAATGTGTGGTGCACGGATGTCTCTGTTCTCTCAGTTTTTCTTTTAAGAAAACCTTGCACCAGCGTAGCACAATTATCAACGGAAGGAAAAAAAAAAAAAAAGCTACATACTACAGTTACTTGCTAATAGTTTTAGCACAAGGACATTAAATATACCAGAAAGTAAATTTTTTTGTGACTTGTACTAAAAAAGTATGTAAACGTTCAAAAGGGCAAAGGTCACTTGCCAGTTCTTGTTTGAGTTTTTTCGTCTCCTGGATGTCTGTGCTTTTCTCTTCAGTTAGCCTTGTAATGGTAAAGCCAGCCTGGGAACAGTAGAACAATTTCATTTGCTTTCACAATGAGAAGTTACTTGAGAAATCCATATATTTACTTGTCTGTCCTCTTTTCTTTTGAATAGTAGCTTAAAATGTTCAGACTTAGAAAAACAAAAAAAAACAACTAATAACCAATCAGTGAAATTCCATGAATGTTAGCATAGTAACCAATCTCCTGGATTGCAGAAAAACTAGCCAGAAAAGCAAACCTCGCTTAGCTTTGATTCCAATACACTTAGCTTTGACTTGAGCTCTTCAATATCATTGCCCAGTTTCACACTCTCAACTGGACTTGGCTTCACATCCTCAATTTCTCTTGATTCTAAACCCTTCGCTTTTATATCCTCAACGGGCATAAAAAACTGGCAGTAGACAATTTTCATAAGCATTTTGTTATGGTTCGCCACATTCTAAGTATTAGGTCAGCTAATCAATGAAAATTCACAGGAATATATTTCATATCTGAAGTGTTAGAAGACATGCATGAAAGAGAGACGCAAGAATTACTGTAAAATTTGCACCAATTACCTCCCACAACAGAGCAAGAAAGTGATGATTGATGTGCTCGTTTTTGGTAAGTAATGAGAGGTGGAATGGAGTGCAGTTATAAGAGTTCCTAGTATAGGAATACTAATCAAAAGGAGTAAAGCAGTTTTACAGAACTATCTATTATACTGCATTATAGAGCTAACAATTTTTCCTAGTTACAGTTGAGATCCGGTATTATCTTCACATCAACACAAACAACGATGGACGGCCAGTGCACAAAACTCCCACATTGCAAAGTCTGGGAGGGTTTGATATACGCAACCATATCAATGTTTTCAGAGACGTTATTTCTAATGGGACGAACCTGTGACACACAAGTCGCGATGAAGGTATGCATGACCCTAACTTATAGAAATTCAAGTTAGGGCATTAAACACTACCAATATCAATTTCAGGAAATGTTGAACATGGAACAACTATGATAATAGATGCCAATTAAACATCAAGCCATCTTCATGAATCACAAACAACGAGTGAAGGAAAAAAAAAAAAGAAATGAAACTAAAAGTCAACATTTAGCTCACCGTAGGCGGAGGAAAATTCTTAATTCCTCTCAGTGGTAGCAATACAGGAGGAGAATGGGGAGGGCTAATCAGCATGACCTTTAGCTTTCTTTCTTCGATGTGTTTGCCACTATCTTTTGAAAACTGACACAAAGAACCAGACATGAGAGAGGAAAAACTGATAAAAATGACAAAATCAATTGAGATTGAGGTCCTTACCATGCCAGGTGAAATGTCATCTTCAGTCGTACCAAAGGGCACAACTGTGCTCTGGATTAAAAATTTATCCTTGCATTGCAAATCAGATGGCACTGTTCGTTGAGCAAGCATAACAACTGCCTTGTCAAAGAAAAGGAGAGAACTATTAGCTGTTACATTTGACAAGAAAGTATAAAGTGAGTGAGAGACTTGTTTTTACAGGTAAAAAAAAAAATTTGAGACTGTTCAAAATGCTATGGTTGGGAAACTGAAGGCATGGCTCATACTAAAATGAACAAGATAATGTAACCAACATAATACCATAGTCACATTCGTTCGAGGCTACAAATCACTGGTTATGAAAATTTAACACGATTACGCCAACATGACATGATTTAAAGAAGAGGGGACATGACAGAAGCATGCGTTTCTTAAGAGTGTATGGTTTCTGCGCTCCCTGGCTTGGCTGTTAATGGGACTACCAACTAACATATTCTGAGGGAATATGATTATTCAGCTAAATTAATCTCTCTTAAGTAGAAAAGAGTAAGAAAAAAAGGAGAGTAAAAGTGCAATACAGGAAAATACTGAAAAAAAAAAAGGGACAGCGGAAGAACCTGTAAAATGACATGTCGAATTTGGTTTAATAATTCCCGTGTTGGGTCTAACACAATATTTCTTTGGAGATGTCGTCTTCACCTGTCAATATAATATCAGATAGCTCAATCAGGTACCCTTCCAACATTTCCAGTTCTACTTTTGTATCATTTTAAAATCAATGTTCAATTCTTCATGGTCAAGCATGAGTATTGATAACTTTGACTCGTAGCTCAACAAGAAATGGACAATTAGATTACAAAAATAATATGAAGGATAGTCATGGAAAGGTTTCAAAGTTCAAACATCATGAATTACTAAATGTTAGGGTTTTTTTTTTCCTTAAAAAAAAAAAAAGCACACCTTAAAAGCAACATAATGTTCGGAGCTATTGGCAAGTTGAACAGCGCAAGAGCTTTGTTTCTTCACCTCAACTAGAGAACAATATAGATAGAGAGATTCATTAGTATTCAGATAAAAGAGAATCACTATACTATCTTCTTGTTTACTCACTGGTAAACAAGATCTCCCGATAGATGTACAAAACAAAGATAAATTATTCAGCAACATAGTCGAACTGTTCACTTACAAATGAATTTAAGTTCATGAGGCCGAATATCCAACATTCGTGTTCTCATCGTTTCTTCACCTGAAAGCCTACACGTAAAACTAAAATCAGAAAAATGTTCTAACTTATTACAACTAATTTTTAACGAAAATCTAAATCTGCTTATGATTTAAACTTTTTCTTTCCCCCGAAAATTACTTAAAAATTTACCCAAAAACTGCATTGTTTGAAACTATTCATGTTGATCTAGTACTGATTCGGAAACCCAAAGAACATAAAAAGAGCAAAGCAACATCCCAAGCTTTAATACAAATTTAAGCTCCATGAACGGCTCTATTGCGACTTGTGGGTTCGTTCCATTGAAAACTTCTCTAGAGAAAATAAGGATAAGGTTGCGTAAATCAAACCCTCCTAGATACCGCCATGTAGGGTTTTGTCTACCAGGCCATATATATATATATATAT
>MKEJ01083737.1:0-15571 GCA_001753735.1 Embelia ribes | reverse complement strand
AGTCATTGTAGCAATTTCTAGAAAGCTTTCTGAAATAGAAAGGCTGTATTAAAGACTAGATTGACCAGAAAGTGTTTTTAGAAATGCTGGTGTGAATGCTATTTGTTTTAAATCTTGTCCAATTCAATGTTTTCCCCAAATTTAGTCCTGCATAATAATCTTCTAAATTAGCTTGTTTGGGGCCTTTTTTATTTTTTTTGGAAATTAAATTATAATAGAAACCAAAAAAGATTACACATTCTATGGGTTCTGAGATACAGTTAAGCTCAATATATATCAACTCACTCCTTTAAGACTTAAACTAGCCTTACCAACACACTGCCGGACCCAGTATGGGGTATGTACAGGCCCACTAGCCTAAAAAATTTGTCTTAGATGCCTATAAGAAATTTGAAAATTTTGTGATGTGCCCACTAGCGCCCCTCCTAAAAAACCTGTGAAAAGGATAATTATCAAAGACTACCCTGAGGTTTGCCCCATTATCAGTCAACACCCACTAGTTTTAATTTCAACCAATTAGGTATCTCAGGTTTCAATAAACTATCAAAGAGCACTTATTAATATTTTTTGACAATATTCCCCTTGGTAACGAAACGTAATGTAGAAGACGATATTATATTTTATAATTAGTTTTTTAACGTGCCATTAAAGATTGTAAATATATTTTTAACAGATTAAAATAAGGTTTCCAGAAATAATGAATATAAATGCACACGCACACATATATATTTACATAGGATTTCTGTAAAAATTAATTTATTATAATTGCAACAAGTAAGTTACAGAAGATGAAAACTCAATTTAATGATATTAATCCCCATTCTTTGTGTAACTTTATAAGAACTGGGTCAAAAGAGAAATATTAGAACATAACCAAAAAGGTTTTATTGCTAGTCTTGTGGAATTTAACCAAAAATTTATCTTGGTATATAAAATGTAAATCTCATAATTTTCTTTACATTTAAAATATCTACTATTTTTTATTTTATTTTTAATCATTTAAGATATTATTTTGTATAAAAAATTAAATGGAATCTTATTCTTATTTTTAATTATCTACTCTAGTTATTTAGTTATTTATATTATTTGATTTTTTTTATTTAATATTAAGAATTATAGGAGATTATTTTTGCATGTATTACTTAAAAGGGTAGGATTAACAGGATTAATGAGAGTTATAATTTTGAATATGCAAAATAAAGGGCAAAAATCATCATAAAAATTCAAAATTAGGACAAAAGGTGCTTATTGATAATTTATTAAAACTTGAAATACCTAATTGATCGAAATTGAAACTAATGGGTGCTCACTGAGAAGGGGTAAACCTCATGGGTGGTCATTAATAATTACCCACAATACTAACTCCCCTATGTAGAACTATTGGACTTGGCCCCAAACACAAAAATTCTAGATCCGCCACTGCCTCAATTAATGTAACTTTTAAATCCAAAAAAGTAGTCTACAAAACACGTTCACTCTTGTATAATGCCCGCAAAGCCCCTCTATAGCCACACCGGGCACAATAGGGACCCCTTGAGAGAGTATCCACCCAAGCACTATCACCAAGAAAAATCTCTCCTGCCACCTTCATTGGGCTAAACCAAGCAAGTTAGATTGATTGGCGATCAAAAATAGTTCGACAGTAATCAATCTAGATTTACACTCTACGGAGGCTAAAAATGGGGAAATTGATGGAAAAGCACCATTCGGAAGATCCGCTCCGGGAATGTACAGTCAGAGCAGGCCCATCTTGCTGTTGATATCCACGACAGAAGGAAGTTATACCAGAGGAAAAGGGCCAATTAGACCATCTCATCAACATCCAGCTCCAGAACCCAAGTTTCCTCACCATCTTCGTGTTTATCCTTTTTTTTTTTTTAGTTTTTATTTTTCGAAAACTAGTACATTTGGAGGGATGCAACAAGGCTGGCTTGATAATTCAAAAAACCCTTTAGATAACTGATTTTGTAGTGTAAAATCTTTTTATATCATGGAGTGACCCGAAAATACCACTTTATTTGATGTTCATTTTTTATTCTGTGCATTTGGGAAAATATTTTTGTCCATAGGATAACAAAAAATAGAGGTTTTCTCAGTAACATAAAACGAATGCTTTATTCTCTATTCATGTCTTGCTTCAAAATTTTCAAATTAAGAAAAGAAAGTATTTTCCCTTCAATGTTCTTCAATTTGACAAAAGAAAAAGTGAAAAGATAGTTGAAGCCGGCTTCTAGACTTGTGGATGTGGCACCCGTAATACGTGTGCAATTCTTCAATATCAGAAAAATGAATGAAGAGATATAAATGGAGAACATAAAATTGGGTGAGAAAATTTTGGGGAGAGAGATTTGATTGTAGAAAGAGAAGAGAGGAAAGAGATCTGTTGTGATCATGGGCAATTTTATTTGTTTTTAACATAATGTGGGAGGTTGTTTGGGAAAAGGTATAATTTGTTTTTAGAAAAAAATAGACACAGTTTCAAAAGTTTTTGGAGGGTTCCGGCATTATATTATAGACTGGTTGTGATTTTCCTCTCGTAGTGTCTGCGATTTAAGAATGTTGATGCCCATGGGTCTCTTCTGTGTAAGCTGTTATTACTAAGGTCTAATTCTGATCCACAGAAATTCTCATTTTTCAGGTTTGGCTATTATTTGCAGCTACGCTGTCATCCACTGCTACAAATAGCAATAGGTCTGGCTGGATACTTGTAATAATTGTGTTAGGCCACAGGGGGAAAATGTTGTGATCCAGTGTACCTCCTATCATTTCCTCCTTCACGAGGTCTGTATTCTATCCCCTTTCTCTCTCCGTGTACATCTAAATACTCACAATTACATATTCTAGGGTAAATTTAAAACATGGATGTAAATGTTATGTATTGGGTCTGTGATTGAATATTTTCTTAGATGGTCACTCTGTTTGTTTTATCTGGGATGCTCTATTTTGATTTTGCAATGCACTCACACACCTTTGAGATTTCTTATGTAGGTTTTTAGTATATTCTCAGCATAAAAGAATATTTCTGATTTTTAGATTTTGGAGTGCCAGAAGGAAGTAGCAAGTTCTGATCTCCTTTGTCCACAGTACGTGTCAGCTCATAGGAGTTGTGTACTTCTCTTCATGTTGTGTTTGTTGTTTTGAGTTCCTGTTTTCAGGAGATACCTTTGGTCTAATTTTGGGTGGATTACATTATATACTTTTTCAGATTAAAAAGCATCTCTGACCGGTTTTTGCAAGGTATCACTTTTTGTCGCATCATTTTTTTTCTTGTGCTAGTGCATTGTAATGCAAGCTCACCAAATCTTCAACAAGACACCCTGACACCCTCCTTCCCCCTTCTTTCCTTCTCCAATCTCTCAGATAAAGCACCACCATCACACTTGCGATTTTCATTTTACTTGTGCTGGTTTCGACGTGTATCATCTCATCCCAACACATCTAGTCTTCTCTTCCATGCAAACATTTGACGAGAAACAATTGTTGGCAAATTAATGCAACCACCAAAGTGAAATGCTAGTTTTGTCATCCCCTGCAAAATTTGTTTACAAAGTGCTAACATGGGTTCACCCATTGAAGGGCCGTCTCTATTTTGTGGCATCCAGAAATGTAAACCACTTTCTTGCAATTTCAAGTCCAAAATATTTGTTTTTGAGCTCGGGAAAAGTTCTTAGAATAGATTAAACCAAAAACTCTTGAGAGTTTGGGAACATGTATCGCCAAAGAAAGGTATAAGAATAATTTCATGTCTCTGTAAGCAATGTGAGTATGTCATTCAATGTGTATATATAGTTATGTGTCTTCTTTCTTAGTGGATATGTTTTCATTTCCAAAAGCAATTGGATCAAGTTGTCTGTCTTCTTGCTGATTTTTTGTTCGTGCTTCATTCTCCAAATCTGATATTAGTAAACCTCATTTCTTGTTTTTTCCATTTATTTTCCTTATTTGCAGGCTGTACAGCATATGGTCCTTAAGAATTTAGTATTTCACAATAGCTGCTGCTAATTGCAGATTGAACATAAGATCTTAGCAAAGGAAATTGTCTCGACATGGGTCGCCTAAAGCAGCCATCTGGAATTAAAGCAATTGAAGAAGAGCCAGAAGATAGTGAGACTACCACTTCTAAAAATGCTGCTTTAGCATGCATGATCAATTCAGAAATAGCTGCTGTACTAGCTGTTATGAGAAGGAATGTGAGATGGGGAGGCCGGTATATGTCTGGTGATGACCAGCTTGAGCACTCTCTCATCCAGTCATTGAAGGCATTGCGGAAGCAAATTTATGGTTGGAAACATCCTTGGCATACCATAAATCCAGCTGTTTATCTTCAACCCTTTTTGGATGTAATTCGATCCGATGAAACTGGTGCCCCAATCACAGGCGTCGCTTTGTCATCCGTCTACAAGATCCTAACTCTAGACGTGCTTGATCTGAACACTGTGAATGTTAAAGAAGCTATGCTCTTGGTAGTTGATGCTGTGACAAGTTGCAGATTTGAGGTGACTGATCCTGCATCAGAAGAAGTGGTCCTGATGAAAATCCTACAGGTTCTTCTGGCCTGCATAAAAAGTAAAACATCTGTTGTGCTGAGTAATCAGCAGGTGTGCACTATAGTGAATACTTGTTTCCGTGTAGTTCATCAAGCTGGGACAAAAGGCGAGTTGTTGCAGAGGATAGCTCGCCAGACGATGTATGAACTTGTGAGGCGTGTTTTTTTACATTTATCAGATGTCAAAAATTCAGAAAATTCCCAGGTTAGAGGAGCTAGCGCTGATAAGCAGGAGGTATGTCTTGTCGTTTTCCCATTTTTGTATTTTAGGGTATAAATTTATACTATTAGTTAGTGACAGTAGGACATAAAAGTGACAATTAACTTACTTTTTGGTACATGCTTAGATTTTGAATTAAGCACTAGGGTTCCTGATACTTAAAGCATATTTGAAACCATAGAGAGAGAGAAAGAGAGAGAGAGAGGGAGAAAGAAAGAGGGAGGGAGGCGTGGAATTTCTGGTGAATTATTGGGGAGTGGGCTATGGAAAGGGATGTGACGATCATGAGGAGCAAACGAAGAAACAAAGTAAGAATGCCTCTCTCTCTTTCTCTCTCTCTCTCTCTCAGCACAGCAGGACTCATTTATTGTCCCTTCCATGTCTCGTGCCTTTCACCCTTATTCTCAATCCAAACTGCCCCTCTCTCTCTCTCTCTCTCCCATGTCTTGTACTAACATTGTTCTTCAAATCCCTAGCTTGCCCTTCAAACATTAGGAGAAACTTTTGTTGGCAACATCTCCACCATCCACAGCCATTTATGAATAGTTTTATGTCTCCCCCTGGCAGGTTAAATAGATAACACATCACCTATGATATCAGGGCATGCTAGAATCCTTTGTTTAGCCTTATCCGTATTCATTTGTGCATTTGAATTTACTGTGAAAATATGCTACAAGTGAGAAAATATACTAATAATAACTCATTGCTGGTTATTGTTAATCGCTTAGCAAGGGCAAAGCCGGGATTTCTAGGTCAGTCGGGCCAGGTCATACTAGGGTTTGTATTGCGGAACTGGGTATAATAGAAATTATATATATATATAAAATTTCTATAGCAATATTTTCGTAGCTAGTCTCATTACAACATATGCTATTGTAGCTAGCATTCACTCTTGCAACATGTACTCTGGTAAATAAGTGGAACTATTTTCTGCTCAAGTATTATATGTACTAATTTAGGTCAAATCTTTTTATTTGGAAAACCAAATGTTGTCCATCCATTTTGATTCATAGTATAGTGTTGCTATTTGGCGCAATGGCAAGATGGGTAAACTCAGAAAGTGTATTTAATTCATTGTTAATTACGTTGCAGAATTGAACTACACATATGTATGTTCGATCAATGCCATATACACATATGCATTATGTTAAGCCATGATGGAGACGCTAAGACTTAGTAAATTATGTTCCTCTGTAATCTCTAAAACATTCTTTATTAGAAAAAGTATTTAGTCTTAATGTCCTATAACCCTATGTCTAAAGGATTTTTAATTGTAGGTTCTTTGTATGTGGAAAAACAATCGACGCATTTAAATTATAGGCTCTTAAGAGATGCGGATAATCAATACTACAACTTTTCACCTTTTTGGGTTTCAAAAGATAAGATTATGTGACTAGTGACAGTTGGTCAACTTTAAGCTACCAAAATGTCATCAATAAAGGGGAGAGGGGGAAAAATACCCTACAATAATGTCTATAGTGCATTCCAATGAGTGAAAAATACAAGTCATAGAGTGCCACACACGGGTACAGAAATTTATACTTACATAATAGCTATTAGAATTCTGAATAGGCCAGTATCAATTTTATAGCCAATGTGTGCAATTATTTAGCTATGAGATATGTTTGTCCTCTAAGCTTTCACACATATGTATATATCAACTTTCATGATCCTAGCTCACATATAAGTGTTTTGACATGATTTACAAATTTATTATCTAAAAAAATATTGCATACTAATATAAGAGTAAAATTAAGAAATTATTTCAAATAATTATTAATAAAAATATATAATTATTGTAGTTGTTATTTATCTAGATTTAAAGTATGCATCGTATAAGAATTTAGAGGTACATCCGTGAACTCACTACACTAGTTTATACTATTGAAAATTAATATAATATTTAAATATGTTATTAAGTTTGGTGGATTGATGAGCAATTATAAATTATAATTTCTTAACTTTTGATATTTTAATTTAAAATTTATTTAAGTTTTATTCTGTGATAATTATCAATCCAAAATTTTAAAAATACAGTATTATTTATTAACAAAAGATATGAAAGTTAAAAATAATTAATTTACCATTTTGGGTATAATGACTTTTGTTATAAATAAATAAGATAAATGACAAATTTGAAAAAAAATGTATAAAATACTTTGTGGAGTTGGTACTTTTTATAGAGTAGTTAGACATACAATTATATATAAGGTAGATTACACTTTGCCTCCACGAGGTTTCTGACAATTTCAAAAAAACTCCTGAGGTTTTTGAAATTACCTTGTGCCCCATGAGGTTAACCCCAAAGTTTCCGGGAGTAAAATGAAAGTAAAATTATTTATAATATATAACTCAAAAATTTACTAAAATACTCTTTAAATAGTATCTTTTGTATAATTTTTTATAATTTTTTGTAAAAAAAAAAATATTGTTTGCAAATATAATATACTTTTATTAAAGTGGTGATATTTTTTTTACCTAATATCATTCTAAATTAATAAAATTAGAAAATTAAGTGAGGGTAATATGGTTTTATACAACAAAATCAAACTAGGATTATAAGTAGGGGCAAAGTGTAATTTTTGAAACTTAAGGGGTAATCCGAAAATTTCAGAAACCTATGGGGGCAAAGTGTAATTTACCCATATATATATATATATATATATATATATATATATATATATTATTTTATTGGACATAATGGAATCTTCTGTCATTGAAGCCAGCTCCATCCTTAATTTCACCTTGACGTCTGCTGTGTCTATTTCTACGCCTAGCTATATGTGCATCACTCTATTTATGATCTGCCAATATAGATAAAATAAAAGTGATTATTTTCTTGTAAAATATAAAAATTATTATATTTTGATGATAAAATATTATAAATTTAGGATAATATGTTATTATTTTTTAAATTTTTTTTAATTAAAATTAATTATAGCAAATTGTTTTATTTTCATAATAATTGTGCGCTTAGAATATAATAATTCTGTAAAAAAATATATATATACATATTGTATATTACAAGAAGAACAATTATTGCATTGAGGGCAAATCCCTTCCAATATGGAATGATATACACACCTGACCATCATTATGGAATGATATTCAAGCTTTGACTTATTGATTCTATATCTAATGGAATACTTGGAGCATCTACTTCACAATCACCCCTCTTAATTTTGGATTTGCCCTTTAATACAATATATTTTTTTCTTCTACAAGAATTTTTTTAAGAAATTATTGTATTTTGAGAAAAAAATTACTACAATTGGGAATATTTTACTATAACTAATTTTAATAAAAAAATAAACTAAAAATATTAGCAGTATATTATCATTAGTTTATAATAATTTATTCTGAAAATACAATAACTCCAATATTTTATAAGAAAAATATTCTTGTACAAAGGGGATTCTATTATTACTGTAGTAACATGACAACTTATCTTATTCTTGGTGTGTCTTTCATAATTTTTTGTCGGAATAGCATTATTCCCGTAAAACTACGATAATATCATATAAAATAATATAAAAGGAGAGTTTATTATACATCCATTTTATTAAGACCACAGTATAAATATAAATTTATACGCAAAAACATAATTTTCTTATCATTTGATTGATATTTTTTGCAATATTTGCGCCCACAGCTTAATTGACAAGAGTAATGGTATAGTGGGGAAGGGTATGGAATGCACTTATCGAAACATTTCCGATAGCAATTCGTTTTCTGATCTTGGTTCGAACCATTTCGGAGGATACAATACATACGTACTCGTGCCTTTGCATTATGTACAAAAAATTATCATGCATATGAGAAAATTCACAACCTAAAACTTGCTGCTAGTTTTCCCCTCCATTCTCTTGAACAAATTAACATAAGTGTTAACTTATATTATAATTATTTTTTTAAAAGTTGTAACGAGTCAATTTGTTGATCCAATGGTGAGATTTTTATATAGTTTTCAAAAAGGACAAAAAAGAGTTGAATTTTTAGGTTAGGGATATTTATTACTTTTGAGAAAAATGTTTATCAGCAAATTGTGTCTCCGTCCATATATAAAAGTTTAATTTCACTAGAAATTCTCAAAGAGGGATTACAAAAAATTCTTACACAATTTGGTCACGCATCTCACAACTCTCATAAACACAAACTTAAGTATTTTTTTTCTCTTTTTGGTGTGTCTAAAACAATATAAAACCACACCTATTTATACACCAAACAAACCACATGTTTCATGCTTCATGCCAAAACACATGTTTCATGCTTCATCTCAAACCACATGTTTCATGCTTGAATCATGAAACACACTTATCAACCATATAAGGTAAAAGTGAGGTTTGAGTGATGTGTGAATTCATTTTCTCCCCCTTCACACCTAGCGAAAAGAGCATATCTTTCAATGATTAGTTAGAGATGTCCATCCCGGCCATATTGTTGCATATCTCGAGCTTCTCATGAGTAACCACTTTTGTCAACATGTCGACTTCCAGAAACTTTTGTGGTTCCCTCTTATCAATTACAAATATATAATCTAATTCTCAATATCTCCTTGATGGAATCAATAATGACCACTTGAGGATTTCAATTAAGGCTCAGTAGCTGGAGGAAATGCTGACACTTGTTGATATTGGTGGAGGGGTAACTATTTCCTCTACTCAAACCTTTATCAATCTTTCCAGCTTTCTTGTCGTTTTTTAGGTGTCCAATTTCACAATTTTTTAGTTTCTATTACCAAACTAACACCAATTTCTTGGACAATTGTACTATATTTGCTGGATTTTCCGATCTACTAAAGCTGACCATACAATTGATTTTTTTTGGAACTCAATGTCCCTATTTTCTTGGCTTTAAGATCCTACAATCTGCATATAAACTCTTCATCTTTGTAGCCGATCAATATATATGCAGTGGACTTAAATGTCAATCTTTTGTCTCCCTTCCTTGGATACATGTGCTAATACTTTGCACCTCAACATTCTAAGGTGATAGTACTATATCTTGCGGATCACACCATCTCCAGAACATTGAACTTCAACAACATTGATTGTTTTTGTTGATCAAGTAATAAGCAAAATGAACAGCTTCACCTAAAAGGGTATCGACAACTTAACTAAACTCATCATGCATCTAAATCATTCTTTTGGCAATGCATTATGCTATGGCATGTGGGGAACAATCTTCTCAAGTCTAGTGCCATACTACAACAATATGCTATGAACTTATGTGATTTGTGCTAACCTCCATCATACGTTTGCAGTCACTTCAACTTTTTTCTAGTCTCTCTTTCCACCATGGCATAAATAGAAGAATGGTCAAATACTTGTTCCTTCGCCTTTAAAAAATATTCCCATACTTTTCTTGAAGTGTCATCAATAAATGTGACAAAGTATATGTTTCCATCCAATGGCTTATCTTTAATGGAACTGCAAACTTCATAGTGTACCCGGGTTAATAACTCTGATCTTTTACTAACAGATGAATTCAACAAGACTCTTTATTGCTTATCGAACAAGCAATAAGTGCAAGGGTTTAGTGCTATGATGTGCTTCAAGTAGGCACACATGTTGTTCATGATGATGAGCATAAATAGGTTAGCTTAGAAGCCTATATAAAGGTTGTTATGAAGATAAACATATCAATTTTGAAAGGTTATATGCATTGGTGGGCTTCTACACCGATCATATTGAGCTTTTATGTGTTACCTCAAAAGTTGATATACAGTTAGTCCCCAATCTAATAGTTTTAGTCCAAATTATTGTGCGTGGATTGATGTGCATCATGTTATAATTCAAAATGGCCTTTTATGGTAAAATGCAAATTGGAGTTCAGCTTATGGATGCTAGTGTTTGGACTATTGTTGAAAATGGAGCTTGACTTGTGGTTCTTGGCAATCGGATTGCACTTAAAGTTGGAATTTGGGCTATTCCTAAACTAGTGGTTCGTAATCATGGCCTGACGATTCATGCAAATCCCGAGGAACTTATATTGATATTCAAATTACTTCTTAGGAAGTGTTCAACTCACGTATGGGATCCAAAGATCAAAAGATTAAATGCACATTTTGGAGACATCGGAACTGCTTGAGAACTAAATGTTGGTGCTTCAAACAACCATAGAATCTCTATTTTGAGAAAATTCAGTCTGTTCGTGAATCTGGTGATCGATGCATTAATAGCACCCGAACTTGCACAATTACTTACCTAATATTCATATCAACATTTTGTGACAGGAAGTAGGAGGACTTTTTGAACCTTACTCAATGGGGTATTAGCATTCAAGAATACCAAATTCATTTTAAGATTATTTCTAAGTATGCACCGGAGTTGGTTTCAACGAAGAAGTTGTGAAGCCGTTAGTTTAAGAATGGGTTGCAATTATCTATTCAAACTCATGTCTTGTCGGGTCTTTACAAGACCTACAAGTAATGTGTAGGCTGGGCTATAGAGGTAGATTATATCTTGATAAATAAGCAACGTATCTTTGGGTCAATCTTTAGGATCGCAGTTTATTCAGGGTTTGAATATGGGTCTGGGTATACATGATGGTCATAGTGGCGGTGATGGTGGTCGGTGATGGTGGCTGTGGTAGTGGTAGTGGTTCTAATATTAGTGGAGGCAATGGTAAGAAAAAGTTGCGAGGCAATTTTTCTTCTCATAGCGACCTTAGCCTACTTATTCTACATCTTTTGGTTCTACTGTACAAGGTACAGGGTATTTTCAGTGTGACCACTATGGTCACCTTGTTCACGACTATACTTTCCTATGGCGTGTTGTATGTATGGTGCTGAGGGGCATGTACAAACATCTTGCCTGATAGTTTCTTGTCGTAGATGCGATTGAAGGGGCTATATGCAGTTGTGATGTCCTGAGGGCTTCCCTATTCCAGTTGTCCCTAGTGGTCAACAACCTTCTTTTTTCCGTGGTAGCTCCTAGGCCGTCGCTTACTATTCCATCTTCTTGTTCTCATCAGAGTAAAGGTGTACCATGTGAAGCTTATCAGAGTAGTATGGGACGAGGAGGTTTTCAGTAGGACTAGTCTTTTCAGGCTCGTACATATACAATGCCTCAGGTTCCGGATGCTGTTGAGCGTTCCAATGTTAGAGGGATATTATCTTTTTTTTCTACATGTGTACATGTATTATTTGATACAAATGTATCTCGCTTATTTATATCATCACATTTTGCATCTATATTGAATTTGCCTATTGAGCAATTAGATGCCCCTTTATATGTTGATACTCCGGGGGATCACACTTTTCGTATTGATATTGTATGTTGGTGCTGCAATATTGTTATTGAGGATCATACCTTTGTGTATGATTTTGTGGTGTTTGGCATGTTAGGTTTTAATATCATTATTTGTATTGATTGGTTACAAACTTTCATGCCATTATTGGTTGAGAAAGGTGAAGGGTGATAATGAAGACATCTACGGGGGTTAGTTTTTTTCCAAAGAAAGCGTGATCATGCTCTGCCCTATACATGTCTTTCCTTGACTAGTTTATCAGTTATGCTGGCTAGGTTTTCTATTACGAAGGAGATAGTTGCGGGGCAGAGTTTTCTCTGATTGTTTACGAATTTTCGGATGTGTTTCCTGATGACCTTAGTAGACTACCTTATAAGCGAGAGGTTGAGTTTGCTATTGATTTGATGTTGGGAAGAAATCCTATTTTTATTGTATCTGATCGTTTGGCTTCAACGGAGTTGGAAAAGCTGCCAAAGCAGATAGACTATCTTAAGCAGAAGGGTTTTATTCGACCTACCGCATTGCCATGGGATGCTCCAGCTTTATTTGTGCCGATATGTATGTGTATCGACTATTGGAAGTTGAATCATATAATTGTGAAGAACAAATATCTTTCTCCAAGAATATATGATCTTTTCGACCAGTTGTGGGGTTTTCAATTCTTCACTAAGATTGAGTTGCGCTCGGAATATCACCAATTGAAGGTGCGGAAGGAAGACATTCCAAAAATGGAATTTCGAACTTGATATGCGTATTATGAATTTCTCGCGATGCCATTTGGTCTTACAAATGCCCCTATAGTTGATGAATCGAATCTTCCAAGATTTTGACTGTTTTCTATTAGTATTCATTGACAATATTCTAGTATATTCGCCTTCAGAAAAGGCACACCGAAAACATATTCATGTTGTTATTTCTACTCTTCGAGAATATAAGCTTTATACAAAGTTCTTGAAATGCAAATTTTGGTTGTAGGAGATTTGATTTCTCGGTCACATGGTTTCGGACAGTGGTGTTACAGTGGTTCCTTAAAAATCCAAGGTTGTTACCAATTGGGAACGACCTAAATCTGTGTTTGAGATCTGTAGATTATTGGGTTATCCAGTTATTATAGTTGATTAGTTGGAGATTTTTCTCATTTGGCGGCTCCTATGATGAGACTTACTTGCAAAGGTGTGAACTTTGAGTGGAACTCTAAATGCGAGGAGTCTTTTCTTACGTTGAAGGTGTTGTTGATCTCGACTCCAATTCTTGTTATTCTAGAATAGGGTATCAGCTATACGGTTTATTGCGATACGTCGAAAGAAGCATTGGGTTACGTGTTGATGAAACTTAGGAAGGCGGTGGCATATCCGTCGTGACAGTTGAAAGTGCTTGAGAAGAATTATCCAACTCATGACTTAGAACTTGGTGCCATTGTGCTTGCTTTGAAAATTTAGCGGCACTATCTAAATAGTGAAAATTTCGAAGTCTATTCTGATCATTAATCTCTCAAGTATGTGTTTACATAATGTGTCTTGCACATGCTTCAGCATCGATAGATGGAATACTTGGATCAATATAGCTTTGATCTTAAATACCATTCGGGTAAAGCAAATGTGGTAACAGATGTATTGAGTCGTAAGACTATATATTCTCTCGATCTTCTTGCAATGAATGAATGGGACATGATATGTATTCTAAATGAATCCGGTTTAGAGTGCGTAGAGGAAGCACAGGGTAGAGCAACGTTATTTATGATTGAAGTCCAACTGACTTTGATTACTTGCGGGGTTGAAGCACAGAGCAGCGATGAGGAGGTGAAGCTTATCGGGTTTGCATTATTAACAACCATGGTTTTGATAGATGAACCATTTCTAACGATGGCAAGTTGCGATTTTAGAATTGTTTATTCGTTTCTTTATTTATTCTAGATTAGGTTATTTGCAAATCTCATTATTCTCATTTGGCGGTTCATCCGGGTGGAACGAAAATATTTCATATCGTTATGTATAATTTTTGTGGCCCCTTATATGAAGAAAAATGTGGTGGAGTTTGTATCGGTTGTCTTACTATCAGCAAGTGAAGGCTAAATACAAGTGTTTGGGAGGATTGCTTCATCCGTTGCCCGTTCCCGAATAGAAGTGGTAATGGATCACTATAGATTTTGTGGTAGGATTACTGAAGTCAAGGAGTGGTTGCTATGCGATCTGCCTGATTGTTAACCGAATGACAAAGTCTGCTCATTTTCTTCTGATCTGTACGATCGACTCAATTAAGAAGCTATGTCAGAAATATATCAATTAAATTATTCGGTTGCACAGGGTTCCAGTGTCTATCGTGTCAGACCATGGCTTCTGATTTATTTCGCGTTATTTGTCAGGGCTTCAAGAAGCCTTTGGAATCAAACTATCGTTGAACATGGCATTTCACCTCAAACGAATAACCAATCTGAGTGATTCATTCAAATGTTAGAAGATATGCTTTGAGCTTGCGTGGTTGATTTATGCGGGGGTTGGGAAGATCATGTAAGCTTGATTGAATTCGCTCACAATAATAATTATCATGCAAATATCGAAATGGCTCCATTTGAAATATTGAAGGGGGAAACCGTGTCGATCTCCTATTTGTTGGGTGAAAGTGGGTGATGGTGCATTATTGGGCTCAGAGTTGGTGCAAAAAATAACTCGAAATGTTCAGTTGATCAAACAACGACTAGAAATGGCTGAAGCCGACATAAGAGTTATGTGGATGTACAAAGGTGGCCATTGGCATTTGAAGTGGGCGAGCTTGTATTTTTGAAAGGGATGAGTTTTGACTCTAACTTATAGAGATTCTACTTATGTAGTCTTCTCCAATCGATCCATTCCGTAACATGATTAAAATGAATGTGCTACGACTCTTATACTTGTACAAGGAATTTTATTTGAGGAATTGTAGATTTGAGGATTTGTGGAATTTGAGGTATCTTAGGTTTGTAGTTACAGGACGCCGTACCACCAACCCTACAGTTTGATGTATTTACATGTGTAGTTTGCATGAAACCAAATTCAAGTTTACCGGTGAGCTATAAACCGGATTCATGCATTTTATTTATATTTTATGGTTGTAGTTTAATTTTTCCATGATCCAGAATTGTATTCCCGGTGAACACGGGCTATAACTAATGATAGCACAAGTATTTAGGGCAATAAGCCTAAAGAAGATAAAGTGAAATGAATTACAAAGTGATGTGCAACCATATAATATCACAACTCGCAAAATCTATAACGAAAATGAAGTAAACAAAACATGCTTTCATTAATTTTATATAATGTTGATACAATATAAGCAACAATTGCCAACAAAAGACTACAATAAGAAGGGGAAGTATATGTATGTTCTCGGCTAACTCGCCAAGATCATACATATGCCCTTTCCTGAGATACATTAGAGTGCGCCTATAAAATGTAGAATACAACAAAATATTTTTAAAAGCTTACTACATACATCTCCTCTCCACCTACTAATACCCCACACCAGCTTCTGAGCCTACAAAACAATATTAGTAGGGGGAAAAGGAAAAGAAACGTATA
>MKEJ01083736.1:0-12863 GCA_001753735.1 Embelia ribes | reverse complement strand
CCTAGAGGCATTGTTATATCACCTACTCACTGTAGATCAGGACGTCGTAGACATCAGTGACCTCCAGTACCAGGACATGATCGCGGCACAGATATTGTCGGACCTTCTGAGACTGGTACTGTCGGAACTCTCGAGCCTGAGACGGATCCTATGGAGGAGACACATCATGTTGATCCTTTTGAGACCGGTTATATGGGATGGCTTGAGATGAGTATGGATTTTTTTATTTGTGCTTAGAATTGTTTTAAAGTGATACCACTCTAGTTTCTAATATTTGTGTTACAATTTTATTTGGCAGACATTCATTCTCCCATTCTACCGCCTGCGAGTCATGTTGATCCTTTCGAGACCAGTCATATGGGACATTTTGACACACATACGTGCCCACCGCACACCCAACCCCTTGGTCAACCAGACCCTCCCATCGATCATTGGATTCGACAGGACCAAATAATTTTATCGGCCCTCATCTTTTTTCTTACCAAGAGTATTTTAACCTATGTGATCAATGAGACAACATCCTATGGTCTTTGGATTCGTCTTGAAAAACTCTTTGCTTCCTAACGTACTGCCCGAGTTCTCAACGTTGTGCAAAAGCACGACCAATCTTTGGATAAATATCTAGTCGATGCCCAAAAACTTCAATATCGTCTCGCCTAGGCTGACCAACCTATCTTGGAAGCCAAATTTATAACATATATTCTTGCCAGTCTCGGGTGCAAATATGATAGCTTGATCATCTCAATTACTACTCACTCGCCACCCCTTTCGTTTGATAAAGTGGTTCATAACTTGTATGAAGACGAAGCCTAAAAAAATTTCCGCAATACTCCTTCAAACCTCGGCAATCTGAGAGCAAAAGTGGTAATACGACAACCCGAGTTGGCCCGAAATCGTCAACAAGGAGCCAACCCAGGGAGCTTACGACACAACCAACTTAGGCAACCTTGACTAATGTACCAGTCACGAACTGGTTATAGCAGGGGTCTACTGGCCGCGGGCCCAGCCGGCACTCCACCAACGGTCTTAGCTTGACTCGGTTCAATAATTCAGTTGTGTGTCAAATATGTGACAAACCAGGACACAATGCTCTCCAATGTTTCCGTCTTACTAATCACAAAAGCTAGGGTTCTCCTAAATCGGGCTTTAATACTTATGCTTCTAGCAGTTCCCCCGCTATTGATCCGATATGATACTCAAACTCCGATTCCACACATCAATTGACTCCGGACCTTGCCAATATTAGTTTGCATGCATATGAGTACTCTGGGTCGAACTCGATTCGGGTTGGTAACGGCAAAGGGTTACCCTTCCATCATACCTGTAAAACCATTCTCACTTCACCGTATGCTTTTTTTACTCTTAATAATTTACTTCATGTCCCTACAACACGAAAAAACTTAATTTTTGTTAGTCAATTTACACGCGATAATGATGCTTCGATTGAATTCTTACCACCGTCCTTTTTTGTTAAAGATCTAGCAACGTGAACTATTTTACTCCGCGGTTGGACCAACGACAAATTGTATGCATGGCCTTCACACAAGGAAGTTAATAATGCGCAACTTGACTCTGTTGCCACCATTAATCAATGGCACGACCGTTTAGGATATCCAACACTACGGATTGTTAAACAAGTTATTTCAAAATTTTCTTTACCTGTTTTGAATAAAAATGACTATTATATATGTCATTTTTGTCAACAAGCTAAAAGCCATAGGCTTCATTTTCCATCAAGAGATTTTAAAGCATCATGTCCTTTTGAACTTATTTACACTGATGTTTGGGGCCCAGCACCCTGTGTTTCGAGTAATGGAAATTTTTGTTATGTATTATTTGTGGATGCCTATAGTCACTTTACTTGGTCATATCTTCTTAAAAATAAATTGGATGTTACAATAACGTTTGGGAAATTTCATAAACTAATTGAGCATCACCTAAATAAAAAGATTATTTACATTCAAAGTAACTAGGGTGGTAAATATTGTTCATTAAACAGATTTCACGCGACCAAAGTATTAGTCGCCGCCTTACATGCCCTCACACACATCATCAAAATGGCATGGTGGAATGCAAATACCAACATATTGTTGAAACATGGCTCGCTATGCTTGCAAACTGTTTGTTTCTTATACATTGTTAGGATGATGCATTTCTCACAGCATGTCATTTAATAAATAGATTACCAACTCTGGTTTTAAAGTCTATTTCACCTTATCAAAAACTATTTCATAAACCACCGGATTTAAAAATGTTTTGAGTTTTTGGTTGTGCTTGTTGGCCTTTTTTAGACCTTATAATTGAAATAAATTGCAACAAAAATCTATCATGTGCATCCTAATTGGTTATAGTCTCTCACATCACGGCTATCGCTATTTCGATCCCAAGTCTGGCCACTTATATTTGGTACGCCACATTGCGTTCGACGAAATGTCTTTCCCATTCAAAACACCCATTCCAGTTGCTTACATTGAACCACAAAACACCCTTTCACCAATCCCTAATCTTATTTACCATAGCCTAATACTCTATTTCGGCCTACCGAGCCCAATACCCAGTCCAACTTTAATGGCTCTCATAGACCTTCTTCTATTTGCCTAAATCTACCACCACTCCCGACTGGGCCTTCTATTTTCGGTCCATCCTCCAACCCTTACATCAGTGGCCCATCTCTAAGCGAAAGCCTATCCTATTTACACACTACCAGCCTACATTCCAACCCCCATACCCTAGCCCTACCCACTTCATCCAATCCACCCGTATCATACACAACACCAGCCCAACCCAATCCTATTCCCCAAATCACCACTTCTACCATCACCTTTCACCTGGTGTCCACTACTCCACCATCCACTACATCCCATGGCCCACCCGTTCGTACTCATGTCATGTACACACAATTGTGTAATAATATTTCAAACCTTAAGATGTTTCAAGAAGTTACCATTAGGTGGCCATTGCCTCAAACATTTACAACTTATGCTACGGATCATGAAGTGGAACCTACTTGCTTCACGGAGGTGGTAAAACATCCTCATTGGCGCCGAGCCATGAATGAGGAATCCATGGCACTTCTACGTAATGGGAATTTGATGCTTGTTCCTCCATCTTCTAAATCCAAAGTGGTTAGTTGCAAATGGGTGTTCAAGATAAAGTGGCGAGTGGATGATACAATTGAGCGTCAAAAGGCGTGTTTGGTTGCCATAGGCTTTCATCAATATAATGGCATTGATTATGCTGACATCTATGCCCCGGTCGTAAAACCTATCACCATACGATTAGTTCTTTCTCTTGCAGTTTCTTCAGGTCGGCCTATATCACAACTTAATGTCAGTAATGCCTTCTCGCACGGTAACATTACAGAGGATGTATACATACAATAACCGCTAGGTTTTACTCATCGTTCCTTTCCAAATCATCTTTGTAAACTTCACCGATTATTATATGGCCTCAAGCAGACACCTCGGGCTTGGTACTCTCGTCTTAGTTAGCACTTATACTCTCTTGGCTTTAATAGCAACAAGTCTGATTTTTCATTATTTATTTTGTGCCCATCTGGATATCGTCTCTATATTCTTGTGTACATCGATGACATCATTATAATAGGCTCATCTCAATCAGTTGTCGCTTGATTTGTCAGGCAATTATAGGATACTTTCGTTGTTAGTGATTTGGGCTCTCTCAATTATTTCTTTGGGGTTATAGCATTTTGTGTTCTCAGGGGCCTCTTTCTCACCCAACAACATCACATTCACTCTATTCTCATGCAGACCAAAATGTTAGTGGCCAAACCTGTTACCTCTCCTGTGGTATCCTCCATCGTACTGAGCCATTTTGATGGGCTGTTATTTGATTATCCTACTCTATTTCGTAATATTGTTGTTGCTCTATAGTACTTGGCTATCACTCCTCCAGATATTTCATTCCCCATCAATTGAGTTTGTTAGTTCCTACATCGTCCAAGTGTTTCCCATTGGGTAGCTGTCAAGCACATTCTCCATTATCTTAAACATATAGCTCACTTCGGTTTACTTCTACACAAAAACACCTCCTTCGATCTTTATGCTTACTCTGACACAGACTAGGCTGGGTGCCCCGATGATCTTCACTCTACCACTGGGTATTGTGTCTCCTTGGTCGCAATTCAATCTATTGGTCCTCAAAGAAGCAACCAAGTATATTCGCTAACATTACTACTAAATTGCTTTGGCTACGCTCCTTACTAACTAAACTGGGGGTTCTAGTATCTCGGCCACCAATAATCTACTGTAACAATATTGGCACCACATATCTTACATCGAATTTGACTTTCCATGCACGTACCAAACATATAGAGATCGGCAATCACTTCGTTCGTGACCGTATGGCAGACAAGATGTTTGAGGTTCAGTTCTTCTCCAGTAAGGATCAACTAGCCGATTGTTTTACCAAACCTATTGTTGCTTCTCGATTTACGTCCATGGTGTCCAATCTCAATGTTGTTCCTTACCGTTGCAATTTCGGGAATATGTTAACGTATCAAAAGATATTGCCACGCCTTAACATGCTTTTATATTGTACTATATTTGTAATTATTGCTTTCCTATTTCTTTATAATCTTTAATTCTCTTTGTAATCTCCATTTTAATGGAGAATATTGGTGTACTTTATGTATATAAGCACAAGTCTGGCCCCTTAGCAAGGTCAAGCTAATTTCCATGAATTCCTCATTTCGCCTATACTTAGTATTACAACATCACGTGCCTAAAAATTATGTAGTTGGTTAGATGGGTTTTAATTTTTGTAGATGGAAGGAGTATAAAGAATTCGGCAATTGGATACTCTTTAAATGTATTGTTTAGAAGAGAGGGAAAACATAACTTCCAATGGCACATGTTTGCCGAGCTGTTCTTGAATGAGAAGTTCATTGTTGAGGGGTTGAAAATTGAGATGAGCGTTCAAAATCAAACTATTTGAGGAAGACAAACACAGAGTGACCGCGAGTAGAGAAGACGTCGCAGAAGGTATGGAGAGAGTGATGGGGAATGAGGTGGAAGGAGGAGAGCGGAGAGTGAAAACACAATTGTTTGGGGAGGAGGCTAGGAGAGCAATGGAAGGAGGAGGGTTTTCTTACTTGAGTACGACTTTGTTGATTGAAGAGATCAAACAACTAGTTGGCCAAAAGAGCAATTATCTTTGAGGGATTATAACGCTCCGTTTGATACAAGAATTACATATGAGAACATACAACGGGAAAGAAAATATCTTTACAAAAAATTATGAATAAAAAAAGATTAACATTTTCTTTTCAGTTATATTTTTTCATGAGTAATCCGTTCATCAAATGGAACGTGAGAGAGATTTGACATTAGGAGTGTGTGTTTACTCATTTCTAAAACCACAGGGTTTGAAGTGTCAATTTTCAGGAATAATCAGGTCTAAGGGTCAGATTTTCAAACTTGCAAGAAAATCACTATTCAAAATAAATTAATCAATGCTAGTCTCATTGTCTTTGTATACCTAGACATGAATCATATGTGTTTGCCTCAATAAATTTACCCTTTTTTTTTTCTTTTTGTGGAAAGTTAAGGAAAGAGAAATTCGAACCCATTATCTCTTATTTGTGAGGTTGGATTGTGGCCCATTATCCTACTTCTAGTGGGTTAGATACTGTAGGAATAAGAACTACAAAGAAAAACCCAAAACCAGAACTTATAAATTGCCCTATTTGCTTGTAATATAGTGTTTTCCCACTTTGCAAGGACATTAGCTGCTTTTTATAAACCAAAGAGAGACACAAAGATGAGAGTCGTCCAAGAAATATAACTTTTTATACATTTTTTACATGAATGATCATTACTATTTGATCCACATTAATCGAACTGTAAAGTAATTGGATTAATCTAACCGTTGAATCAATAGATGTAGTTAAAAATTGTGTCAAAATAATGTCCTTAATTTCAGATAAAACACAAATCGTAAGGAAAGAAGTATTTTGGGGAAAATCATAAGCACCTCATTCTTTCTTGTATCATCAAAATAATAATAATAATAATAATAATAAATAAATAAATAATCACCACAAAAGACGATTTAAATAGTAAAAGCTAACTAGAACTTAGCTTCGTCTATTAAATTAGACTGTTTTATACTCAATACGAAGAGTTGGATTCCATCCAAGTGCTATTTGGCCATGATGGAGATCCCAAGTATGGATAACGGCCGGCGGGGTTGATGTGTTGTCCCGTTCAGTAAATTGTATATAGTCCAAATTTGTTATGCAGGAGCTGGCCATCAGGAAGATTTTAAATATCGTCCGTTATCGTTACGTAATGATTTCAGCTTATACTGCAACCGTTATCGTTATCGATACACTAAAAAAAAAATTTGTAACGATTAAAAAAAATCGTGATTCTGATTTCCGTTACCGCTGTGCTGCAGCCGTTATGATCCTAAACAGTTGCACCACCACTGTTACTGTTATAGTAGCTGCTACTGTTATTTAAAACATCGGTCCCTATTAAGCAGCCTCCCTTTCTCGGCCATATAGATCTTCCAGGATTGTCCACCCGCAAAGTATTAACAGTTCTCGATCTATTTCCCAAACTAGGACACTCGATTCCGAAGCAATTTTTTTCCAGTTAGGTTTTAGTTCGTACAAGTTCTCGATCTATTTCCCAAACTAGTATCGAATTGACCTTTTTTTCAAATCTGTTTTATTATTATTAGTTGTTACTTGGTCGGATGATCTTGAAAACGAACCCAAAGAAAACCAAATAGCATATTGGATTCGAACCTCAACCGTTGCATATCAACCGTTGCGTATTTTTGATAGTTCTTGTGCATGCAGACATTTTGTAATGAAAGAAATTAAATGAGACATCGACACAAGTAAAACCAAAGAACTTTACATGCGTATACCAAGCTACGCATAATTTTGAAATATCGACTAAATTATCGATATTTTAGTGTAAAAAAAAAAATTATGTGGTTGTAATACTTACTCGCAATAATTTTTTTAGCCCCTGTTATTAACTTCTACGAGGTTCAAAACCCACCAATTTTAACTTCTGGCTCTGCCTATGTGTATAGCTTTTTGAAAATATAAAATATGCATAAATCAATTCCAACCAAAAACAATGGAAAATTAGAGGCTAATAATTCGCACAATATCAAAAAGAATTATAAATAAGGAATACATATGACTACTTTTACGGTGCAACTACTTGTCACAAACAAGTTGTGAGATATCTTCAATCAACAAAGTCATATACAATTCTGAAGAACCCCCTTCTTCCATCGCCCTCTCGGCCTTCACCCCGAGCGCCTTTGCTCTCTCTCGTCTCTCTCGTCCTTCCTCCTCTTCATCCATTGCCCCCTCTATGGCTTCAACAATTTGGTCTCGCTTCGCCAATACTCCAAACTTATCTTCCTCGAGCACGCTGACCACTTGTTGGTTCCCAACACTCACTCCGGTCTTCAAGATCTCCACTACAAGCTTCTCGTTGAAGAATTGGTCCGTGAACATGGGCCACGTAATCAAGGGGATGCCCGCGCAAATTCCTTCCAGAGTCGAGTTCCATCCACAATGCGTCAAGAACGCTCCAACAGCCGGGTGCGACAAGATTAGTACTTGCGGGGCCCAACCTATTATGTAAAAATAATAATAAATAAATAAATAAATAAAAATTTGGTACATTCGGTCTCTTATACGTCACTTGCAAACAATAATATAATTAACCAAACAAAATACTTTTTCTACCTTTTACGATTTCGATTGTTGAGATTTACTAAATTCAATTCAGCAAGTTCATACCTTAGCTAATTGGAATATTGGACCAGTATCTGTTTTTAGAAAATCTCTACAAATTTTAAAGCTTTTGTTCGTAAATCGATAGGGAAAACATCGGATTATCGAATGCTTGATTTATAGTTGGTTACCTATTTTGATTTAGCTTCATAAATTCTTGCAGTAACTTAAACACTTTGAAACAAAATTAGGATTAGAAAAAGAAAAAAAGAAATCACGTGGAAAAGTTATCTTTTGAGTAATGATATTCATAATAATTTATTGTACCAAATCATTGTATAAATTTGGATTAATTGATTCATAATTAATCACGTCAACCTACTTTTAAGCAAGAGATAGAATATCTGGTGATGTAGCTAATTTTAAACTAAACAATCAAAGTTTGTGAAATAAGTTAAGGCAATGAGTTGGTATGAATTTCATTATACGTAGTTTATTATATAGGTTTATGGAATTCATGGTTAAATTTATAATTTAAGAATACCATATGTTTTTTTTTTTTCAGAGTAAAGCAAACCATAAATAATATTTAAAAAAATAAAAAAAACTTGAGATAAAGACCAAAACTAGCTATATATATATATATATATATATATATTTATTTATTTATTTTTATTATTTTATTTTTTTAAAATTAGAGAGTACCTCGGATGATAAGCCCTCTGCCCCTAGTTCTCTCCTCAAGCCCATCCTCATCAATCCACTCCTCTATCCCCTTAGCTTTATCCCCTCCTCTTATAACCCAAACAAAGGCCCTTTTTGATGCTTCCAAGCCCAAGCCGAGCTCCACGAGCTGAGCCAACGTGACCCGACACAGGCTCCCGAGACAGACGTACACCACGGAGCCCGGTTCCTTCCCTTCGAGCCACTCCAAACACTCCCTCTCACCAATCGCCGCCTTGGAGCCCCTCTCAACCTTGTCCAAATTCTCCTTATTGCACAACGAAAGTGGCCCAACGCACCACACTTTACCATTTCTCACTTTCTTCAATTCCTCTATGTACTTTGTTTCCAACTCGTCGAAGCTATTAATCACAACACCGTATGCTTTCTCCGACGCTTTTCTCACTCTTTCGATAAACATTTCCCCTTCTTTTGTGATCAAATATGTGAATTGGATCGGGAGAAGGGCCCTACATATTTCAATCCTATCGGGCAAACCAGACAGAACCAAAGAACCCGACTCGTTTACACTCTCGTAAGCTTTAGTAGCATACAAGTTGTGTTGAGCCAAAGTTGTAAAACAACTCATGCCATCGAAAATAATCCTTGGGACACCCAACTTTTGTGCACTTTCGGCCACCCAAGCGATGTACATGTCGGATATGATGCAACTTGGCTTGGGCTCGATTTGCTCGAAGAGTTGCTCAAAAGGTTCTTGCAACAAGTAAATAGCTGTGAAGAAACTCATGAGCTGGTCTTTAGAAGGGACTAAGTCCAAAGACTCACAGCCCTCGGGTAGGCCAGTCTCTGAGGCCGGGAACCGGAGGGTGAGGAGGGATAGGTGGAGGCCAGACTTCTGGGCACGGCCCACGTGCGGTTCGAACTTCGAGGCAATGAGGGGGACCGTGACGATGGTGACATGGACTTTTTGTTTGGCTAGGAGTTTGGCCATGTCAAGCATGGGGATGAAGTGGCCAGGGGACATTAGGGGCAACATGACAAAGTGGATGGGCTCTTTTTGAGTGGCCATTTTGGGATGCTTAAGTGGATGAGTAGATTAGCTTGGAAAGAGGGTTCTTATATAGGTTGAGAAAATGGAAAATTAAGCAACAATAATTCTAAATATTTTATTGCCAAGTAAATAGTACCGAAATATGATATTATGGAGTTACAATTTCGTTGGGTCGTTGGTATAAATGTTTTTACAATTTTATGTTAGAATATTTACTTTTATGGTGCCATTGAAAAGATGGTTGTCGATATTATGGAGTTACAATTTCTTTGTATTACATTTTAGTTTTTTACGTATAATATGGGTTGAATAGAAAAAAAAATAGTGAATTGAAATTTTGTCAAAGAAAAGTTGTTTTTAGTTTTCTTTGTAAGTTTTTCAAATCAAAACTACTTGTTTTGTGGGGGTGAGGAAACGAACAAATTGTGAGAACCAATCATGTGACGAAATGATTAATTATTAGTAGGGCGAACTCTCTTCGAACATTCCCACCGGACTTTCTCATCAAAATTTTAAATTTAATTTTCTAGGAATCCATTTTCGTTCTAAAATAAAAATAAGTCGGATAAAAGCATTCCCACCGGCTTAATTTATGCAACTTAATTTCTAGAAATTCAATTCTCTCTGTTGAAATTTACATTTTAAAATTGGCTCACAACAACTTTTTTATAAAATTTATTTTCCTAAATCTTATAAAAGTTTTATATCATATAACAAAATAAAAAAATATATTTTCTCGAATCTTAATTAGGATTTTATAGTTTTTGTGGAAATAAATATTTTTTTAATAGAAAAATTGTGAATAGTAGATTTTTCCATTGAAAAATCCACTATACCATTTTTAAATTTTTTTTCTAAAAGTTGAGAAATATAGAAATACTGGCGTGACACATTTCTTACCTTTAATTTCTCATTTGATAAATCAAATGAGGAGAAATAGTGATGTATACAGACTGGTTAATATGCTATAAGTCTTTAAAATTTTATTTATTTACTATAAAAAAATAAATTTACAAGGCCTACTAAAATGGTTGTGTATGAGGTTGGGGTAGGGGGGACCTCGACTTGTAGCCACTCAAACGGCTCACAGGCCCTTAGATTAAAAACCAACGGCTGAAATTATAAACCTACAATTTGAGTGAGCTTTTTAAATTTGAACATTTCTAATCTCAGTCATTGGTTTTTAATCTAACGGCATGACAGTCGCTTTACACTGGCTTTAAAGCAATCCTCTTTGCAGTACCCTGCTTTGGACTCCAAACTACTCTCTTCATCAGTCTCCAAATAATGGTTACAACTAATAATACGAAAAAAAAAAACTAAATTAGTTCAAATTCAATAACATCAGCATATGTCCAATAACCCAGCTAACATTGTAACACACTAAATAAACAAGTTCACTAATAATAACATAAATAAACACTAAATAACTAATAAAATGAATTATTTTTATTGTTACATATTATAAATAATATAATGTGTTTCTCCCCAGCAGTGAGATGGGATTAGACATTGGGTGTAGCCGCTTCAAAACAATCCGCAAGCCGTTGGATTAAAAACTAACAACCGAGATTAGAAACTTAAATTTTGAGCGGACTTTTTAAATTTAAACACATTCAATCTCGATCATTAGCTTCTTACCCAATGGCATGTAAGTCGTTCTGCATCGGCTTAAGAGCAACCCGCTCCGTAGTACCCTGCTTTGGACGCCTAACTGCTTTATTAGTCTCCAAATAATGGTTACAACTAATAAATAAAGAAACCTAACCTAATGGGTTCAAACTCAATAACATCAGCATATGCCCAATAACCCATCTAGCATAGTAAAACAATAAATAAACAAGTTTACTAGTAATAACATAAAAAAACACTAAATAACTGATAAGATTAATTACTAAAATTGTTACATATTATAAATAATATAATGTGTTTCTCCCTAACAGTGAGATTGTATCAAACTTTGAGCGTAGCCGCTTCAAAACGGCCTACAAGCTGTTGTATTAAAAACCAACGGCCGAGATTAGAAAATTAAATTTTGAGCAAGCTTTTTAAATTTGAACTTATCTAATCTCATTCATTGACTTTTAATCCAATGGCATACGGGTCAGTCTACACCGGCTTTTGAGCAATCCGCTCCGTAGCATCCTACTTTGGATTCCTAACTACTCTCTTTATTAGTCTCCAAATGATGGTTACAACTAATAAATAAAAAAACCTAACCTAATGGATTTAAACTCAGTAACATCAACACATGCCTTATAACTCATCTATCATAGTAAAACAATAAATAAACATGTTTACTAATAATAACATAAATAAACACTAAATAACTAATAAATTAATTATTAAAATTGTTACATATTATAAATAATATAATGTGTTTCTCCCTAACAGTGAGATGGTAGTAGACTTTGAGTGTAGCCGCTTCAAAACGACTCGCAGACCGTTGGATTAAACACCAACAGCCGAGATTAGAAGCTTACAATTTTGAGCAGATTTTGTAAATTCGAACTCATCTAATATCGGTAATTGGCTTCTAACCCAATGGCATGTGTGTCGCTCTGCACTAGATTCAAAGCAACACACTATGTAGCACCCTAAAATGGAACTACTCCTTTTATTAGTCTCCAAATAATGGTTACAACTAATAAATAAAAGAAGTAACCTAATGGATTCAAACTCAATAACATCAGCATATGCCCAATAACCCAACTAGCATGCTAAAACACTAAATAAACAAGTTTACTAGTAATAATACTTATAAACTCTAAATATAACTAATAAAAGTAATTGCCGATAAATGACATATTTCTCTTCTTTCTAACCGCTTAAGTTTAGTTGAAATGGTATTAGACTTTGGGTGTGACAATTTGAAATAAATTAATTATTATAAAAATAAAACCTGCATGACCTTCCCAAAATGGTTGGACTTTAATTGAGTTAAGCCTACACATAAAAGCAAGTGTTATGATGACACATTACCACATTTACTACTTATAAGCTTAAACCCCCGTATAAGACTACGTGGCCGCACTTCTTCTAAAATCTGATTTTCAAGTGAGTTTTACATGATTGTTACAATTCTAAATTTAAAACGGCATTAGAGCCTGTTAAAAAGGTTGTTTTGCACTTGTTGACACAAAAATACGCCACGTGGATTATATAATACATAATATAATGCATTTATCCTAACAGCCTAAGCTTTTTTCGGTCAGACGGTAGCAATTTACTGTACAAAAATCTCGAGTTTCATTAATCAATAACAAATGTATGCCCTACATAAAGCTATATACAAACGTATAAACAGTTAACAGATAACTGAAAAATCAAAATTGTACAAACAATTGAATCGATACATATACATAGAGAGAGACAGGACCTGAATTTGTATATACAGTT
>MKEJ01083733.1:0-14110 GCA_001753735.1 Embelia ribes | reverse complement strand
TTTTTAAGTGTGCCAATAAAGGCTCTCAACTTCTCTATCTCATCTCGGTTAAAAACTCTGTGCTCCTGAGTTTTCTTATCACCAGGTTGCATTGTGGTCACATGTGCATGCCCATAATTTTTCTGTTGCCCCCCTTTGTATCACCACAATCTTTGCTGGACGTAGAACGTTTCCCGTGCAGTTTCCAGCATTTTTCCCTAGTATGTCTTGCCTTCTTGCAGTAGGTACACCATAAATTATCCTTGCTTTCACGGCTCGAAGCCTTCAACAGATCTGGCCTTCCGCTTCGGGGGAGACAAGCTGTTGCACGCTTATTTGTGGATTATTTCCGCTGTCAGTCACCATAGCCGAGCCTTCCACGATCTGTGGTTGAAGCATGACTCCTCTCCTGCTCTCCTCTTCTCGAATGAGAGAGATAACTTCATTCAAAGGTGGAACTTCATCCTTACCGAGTATTTGAATTCTGGTTTGATCAAATTCCATGTTGAGTCCAGCAAGGAATCTATATATTCTGTCTTTTTCAATGTAATTTTTTCGGATAGCTGCATCATCAGGGCACTTCATCTTAATACAGCAGTAATGGTCAAGTTCCTGCCACAAAACTTTTAGCAAGTTTGTATACTCTGTAATCGATTGGTTCCTCTGTTTTGCTGCATCAGTTTTGACTTTGATCTCGTACACTTGAGCCGCATCTTTGGCCTTTGAGTATGTTTGTTACATAGCATCCCAAATCTCTTTCGTGGTGGTTAGGAACATGCACGTATCGCTGATCTCAGGAGTCATTGAATTCCACATCCATGCCATTATCATCGAATCTTCCTCGTCCCAAGCATCAAATCGCTGGTCTTCTGGTTTTGGTCCGGTTCCTAGAAGATGACTTATCTTCCCCTTTCCTTTCAAAAGAGTGCGAACAAGTTGAGACCACTTCAAGTAATTTTTTCCATTTAACCTATATGCAGTCTGAATTTGCTGTAGTTCTCTCATTGCTTGATTGATCATTGTTTCTTTGGTCTGTGCAGTAGTAGGAGCCGTGTTTAGGGTGGTTTCAGTTGTCTCCGACATGACGAGAGACCAACAATCAAGATGATGAATGGTCTGCCAGGGAGGCTTATCTAAATTGGCAATTAAGGCCAAAAAAAAAAAAGAGGAAAATCGCAGCAATAAAGGCTGGAAAAGGAAACATCAATGAAGGCTAGAAAGCAATGAAGGCAATAAAAAGCCAAGGGCTCTGATACTATGTGGTAAAATAGAGAGAAGACAAAGAAGAGAGATGGAGAAAAAATACTTTTTCCTTCTTACTGATTGTACATCACAGGACTGTTTATATACACTTGAACCTAGCTACAAATTAGGAAATCAATTCCTTGAAATCAGTATACAAAATGTGAAATAATATCCTAATCAGATCAAGAATTATCTTGTAATCATATCCTAATTAAATCCCTCAAATTAAGGAATATAAACTGCTACGAATCTATCTAGTACAATTCCTACATATGGGTTTGATACCTCTTGCACAATAATACTAGTAAACATGAAAGGATGAGATATACAATCTTTCCTGATGTGTGAAGATACAAAATGGTAGAGAACCAAACAATATCTTCAAAAACTAGAATATAGAGAAAATCTCCTTACGAATCTATGCAGATGTTTGGACAGATGAACCACTTATCAGCTTCATGCGGAGAAATATTTTCTAGCTCAGCCATTTCTAGAGAGCTTTCAATGGTCTTCTCCCGCCATACAGCAACCAAGTCAATTCCTAGATTCATATTAATGCAAAATCATTGAGATTACTTACACAGCAAAAAAGCTCAACCGTTTTCCAACAAGGAAAAACAGAAGAAAACTAAGTGGATATACAAATCTATGCAACTAATTTAAGGCAGACACTTATACACACAACACAGTGAATACCTTTCACGGGGTCCTCAGCAGAATACCACTCACTCCATGGACAATCATCATCCCATTGTGTTTTGAAGTGGTTGCCACTGCCAGGATTTTCCCCCGACTCACAAGTTACAGTGTCAGCTCCTTGTACTTCTTCGTCAGCATCAGCATCATGGATAAGACTTCTGTAGGTTAGCTTCATGGTGAAATGGACCCTAAACTGATGCATTGACAAGTCCAGCGAGGAGAAGGCCTTCATCAGAAATTTAGAATTAATTTCAACAAGCTAGGTCATGGTACTATTAGGCAAGTGCATAACTGTAGTTATTTCGGATCTGTCTGTTCAATGTACAATACTTAATCAAGCATCCTTCAATGCCTACAATTTACTGTGGCAAATTTCACTGTGGACAAACATTATATAGCAAATTATTTTACAGAGACAAACAGATCCTTCATGTAAGACGGAAAGAACACAAACAAACTGAGAAAGATTAAGTGTTAGAATCCGCAAGACTTGCTGTGATTTGGTTGACAACTAGTTGATTGATAGCTAATTTGTGATTAGGATGATTTATTAGGCAGAATTATAGCTAATTGATAGGTGGAAATTTGTTTCCTTTTTTAGTTAGAGCTGTATATAAAGAGCCCTCTGTAAACATTTTTTTCAATTCATTCAGAAATACCTAAATACATTTTCAGGAATGTCAGCCAAACGTCTCTTCATCCTGCTGTCTTCTCGATCCGACAATCACAAGTTCAGAGAAGGAGAATGTTTCATCACCAATCAGCACCAATCCTTCGGCCTCATCTGTGATTGCACAACCTTTCGGAGAAGGTTCCTCGCCGCAGATCAGAAACCACAAGTTGGATGGAAAAAATTTCCTCCAATGGTCGCAGTCTGTCAAGCTCGTTCCCAAAGGAAGAGGGAAACTTGACTATATCACTGGCAAGGCTAAGCATCCAAATACCACAGACCAAACCTATGCCAATTGGCAACTCAACAACTCACTCATCATGGCCTGGCTCATCAATTTGATGGAGCCACATATCAACTGCACTTATTTGTTTCTCCGAACTGCCAAAGCAATACGGGATGCAGTGAAGGAGAATTACTCAGATTAAAAGAATGCTTCACAAATTTTTATGATAAAAAATAGATTCAAGGCTCTCCAACAGGTTACTATGGACATCACAGAATATTACAATTCCCTGCAAACGTTATGGCAGGAATTAGATATGCATTATGAGGCAGATTGGGGAGATCTTAAGGAGAACAAGAAGTTTCAGAAGCATGTTGAGAAGGAATGTTTGTACGAATTTCTAGCAGGCCTCAACAAGGATTTAGATAAAGTACGTGGCCCAATTCTTCGTCTAAGGCCACTGCCATCAATTGGAGGAGCCTTTGCAAAGGTCCAGCGTGAAGCTAGCAGGCGGAGGGTGATGCTAGAGGAAAAGAAGGACCAACCAACCCTGCCTGTTAGCGATCGACCCGCAGAAACTACTGCTCTTATTCCTCAGAATTTTTCCAACAGACCTGCTGATCCAAAACCAGGTCAAAGACACACTGCTCACACTGTAACAAGCTTGGTCATACACAACAACGCTGCTGGATCTCCATGGTAAACCTGTAGACATGAAACCTCAAAGGCAGGCTCAAGGAAGACTTTTTCAAGATACAACTGAGGAGAAAAGTGAGGGAACCAGTAGTACTGAATCAACCGGTGCTTTCTTGAACAAAGAACAACTCGACCAATTGCTAAATCTCCTCAATCAACATTCTGTGAAGACCCCTAAAACTGCCAATAGTAATTTTGCTCATCAAGGTACTGCTTTCCATATACAAAAGCAAAATCAGTGTTTGATTCTGGTGTGTCTGACCACATGGCAGGTAATTCGTCGCTGTTTTACACTTACATACCTTGTCAAGGGATTGTAAGAGTTAAAATAACAGATGGAACTTTCGCTTCAGTTGCTGGAAAAGGTTCTATACGCCTGTCGGAAAATCTTGTTCTACATTCTGTTTTACATGTTCCCAATTTAGCCTGTAATCTTGTGTCAATCAGTAAATTGACTCAAGACCTTAATTGCACTGCTAATTTCCCTAGGGATGTGTGTCAAAAACAGGGACAGGGATCGGAGAAGATGATTGGCATTGCTAGAGAGATAGGTGGACTCTACTACTTTGAGAATAACAAATGCGGAGATAAACAAGCCACAATGGCTGAAAGTGATTTACCATCTGTTTGAAATAAAGATGTACTGTTGTGGCACTATAGTCACAATCTCAAACGCTTGTTTCCTGGTTTATTTATCAATAAAGATTCAAAATGAGTCTAGTCCATTTTCCCTAGTCCATAGTGATGTCTGGGGACCATCTCGTATCACAATGTCAAGGGTACAAGATGGTTCATTACATTCATTGATGATCATACAAGAGCGCGTTGGGTCTATCTTTTCAAAGATAAGTTTGAAGCCGCAAAAATCATTCAAAGTTTTCACGCTATGATAAAAAAATCAGTTTCAAACCACAATCAAAGTTTTGAGAACTGATAATGGAACCGAATATTTCAAAACACTCTTGGGAGACTTTCTAGCAACTAATGGTATCATTCACCAAAGTTCTTGTACTGATACCCCACAACAAAATGGAGTAGCAGAAAGAAAAATCGACATTTACTTGAAGTTTGCAGAGCCCTAATGTCTACCATGCTGGTTCCAAAATATCTTTAGGGGGAAGCTATCCTTACTACTTGTCATCTCATAAATTGTATGCCATCAAAAGTCCTCAATTTCAAAACACCCATGTCTGTCCTCATACAAATTTATCCCTTGCTTCATTGCCCCTCATCTATCCTTCTAAAGAACTTTAGGTGCACAGTGTTTGTCAATGACCACAGAAAAATCAAGCCAAAACTTCATCCAAAGTCAGAAGAGTGTGTTTTCATTGCATATTCATCTACACAGGAAGGGTATAAATGTTACTCTCCTAGTCTCTATCAAATGTTCGTGTCAATAGATGTCACATTTTTTGAAAATCAACCATTCTTTCCCAATCCTTGCTTCAGGGGGAGATTCGAGGTGAAACAGAGTCTAGAGAAGAGTTCGAGCCTTAAGTGTCCGTTTTTTACCATTCCTTTCATTCCTTTGCCCATTTCAGTTGAACCTACAGAACCTGTTGGTCAGCTACATTTACCCACTCCAACTGAACCCACCGAACCTGTTGTGTCACAGAAAAACCGGTCGAAAGAGATTGTTTATTCACGCAAGCAGCATTCTCACGGTAGTGACAAGCCTGATGCTCGACAACATCAAGAATCTGAACTAATTGCTGCTCTTGTTCAAAGTTTTGAGACCACTAATGACATTGATGATGAAGAGTTGAACCTGCCAAGGTGCATTCCACCAAGCATAAAGGACCTTCAAGTTCCCATTGCTATTATTGCTATTAGGAAGGGTGTAAGAGCATGCACTCAACACCCAATCTCCAAATTTGTTTCGTATGATAAATTTTCTCCAAATTTCTCTGCCTTTACCACCGCTCTGACAGGTATTGAAATACCAAGAAACATTGAAGAAGTTCTTGCAAATCCAAAATGGAAGCAGACCGTTCTAGGAGAAATGGGAGCTTTAGAAAGAAATCATACATGGGAGGTCGTAGAGATGCCAAAAGGGAAAACTACAGTTGGTTACAAATGTGTGTTCACGGTCAAATTTAAAGCAGATGGTAGTATTAGCAGATACAAAGCAAGACTGGTAGCCAAAGGCTTCACATATGGGATAGACTATAAGGAGACATTTGCACCACTTGCCAAGCTTAACTCATCATGACAGGACAAAACATGTGGAAGCGGATCGTCATTTTATCAAAGAGAAGATTGATAATGGGAGTATTTGCATGACATACATTCCAACTAAAGAATAAACAGCTGTCATCTTGACAAAGAGTCTTGAAGATATAGTGAACAAGCTAGGAATGATAAACATTTACATTCCAGCTTGAGGGGGAAGTGCTAGAATCCTTAAGACTCTTTGGTGATGTGATTTCATGTAAATTAAGGGGTGGCAACTAGTAGATTGATAGCTAATTTGTGATTAGAATGATATATAAGCAGAATTATAGCTGACTGATAGATGGAAATTTGTTTCCTTTTTTAGTTAGAGCTGTATATAAAGAGCCCTCTGTAAACATTTTTTTCAATTCATTCAGAAATACCTAAATACATTTTTTTTCTTCTCTTTATACTTTTATTAAACACAACTTTCAAGTTTTTATGTAAAGTAAGCTGTAAACAACAATTTAGATAAAAAAAAAACAATAAACAAATTCATGAACACAAATCCAGCATCAGCAAAATAATACCCAGAAGAACTGAATAGTATTCGCCGAAAAAAAAAAAACTCAAAGAAGAAGAAAGACAGATTTCTTAAGACTACAGCAAAGTTTTAACTCGTACAATACTTACAAATTTAGATACAAACAATTCATACAACCCTTCCAAATGCATGAGTTTCACAGGAACCTGACTACCAATGCGGTCTGCCTCAAACCTTCTTGTAATAATTGTTCCCATATTTTGGATACCAATAAATGCTTTACGAGAAGGATCGTGCACTGGAACAAATGCTGGCCACAAACTGCAAAGAAAAGTGCAAAAAGATCAGATTTCTATTTACCATCTCAATGCATATTCTTAGGTTTTATCCAAATATAGGAAAGGGCTTGAAGCAAATTTTGCTTAGCAAGTTCTCAAAAAGTGCAGAAGGAATTTTTTTTTATTTTTTTTTTTTGGGTGGGGGGAGGGGGGGGAGCACAATATAAAAAAGAGATAATCTTCCTTGACAAAATGGAAGAAATAAACAATAGGAATCAGCCCCACCTTGTGCAATTTGACAAAGCAATGGCAACTGCACTCAAAAGTTTACTAGCCTCAGGGGCACCAAGAACTACACCGCTTGCACTTTGAGGGGCAATCACCTGAATAATCCATCAGTTGTGAAAATTGAAAGAATGAGAACATATTACAAAAGCAAACATTCGAAAATGTTAGATTAGGAAATATTGTACCAGGCATATCGTAATTCAGATCAAGAAGTAGGAGAAAGTTAAGGATGAGATTGATTTGTCATTGATTTTGTTAACATTCTGTATTTTCCATTATAAATATAGGCAGAGCAAACCCAATTGGGTGTGTATAATTTATTCTTGTTAAAACCCATACACTTCCAACAAAAAGAAGGAAAGGAGAACAACCCAATATATACAACATATTCCTTCATTGAACTCCCAACATGAAATGTAACTTTAACACCCACCCTCACTTGTGAGTGGCCCAACCCAAAGGCCAAACAAATGCATATAAACAAGGAGGGTAAGAGCACAATTTTAAACAACATTTTGGATATGATACCATATTTAGTGATATGCTAGTTGCTACCATCTCGCCTAAAACCTTAAATTATGTTATTGATTATCTTCAACGCACCCCCTTCACCATTCCAATGGCATATTTTAGGCCAACAAGTGCAAATTAATTTATTTTAATTGGTTAGCGGTGAGACTTCAACCCAGGTTTTCTGCTTGCTCTGTGTCCTTACACTTCGCACTAAAAGGACTTATCAGGGCATATAAGCAACATTCTAATTCATTTTGCTTCCGATGTGGATACAAGTTTAAACTTCTCAAATACTCTATTTACACGGTTTTAATGCATCCAGTCCTTTGCCTCTGAGATTCTAATTTTGAAAACCCACAATTTTTTCAGCCCTTTTCCTTCACAGATTCTATTTGTCTCTAATTAATCAATCTGTTCAGTTTTACCCAATCAATTGACTCCAACATTGGCCTTCCTCTCACCTCTTAGTTGCAATCTACCATTTCATGAGCTTCCACATACTGCTTGTTCCACAGCACGTGGATCTCACGCGCCACTAATAGACCACAATTGACCTATTGGAGACTCGATGTCCGCTTATTCAATTCCATGTTTTGCTTACACGAATCACCGGCTCCATCGTACATAGATTACACAAGTTGCCTGCTCCATCGCGCATAGATTGCACGTACCACCCTGAAGGACACTGCCAACCACCAGCGGTCTTGTCCATAGTTATCCTAAAACTTGGTTGAACTTTGGAAACTTGTTTCCCCAGGAAACCCAACTCAACTTTTCATTTCCAAAACACGTACCATAAACTTGCATTCGAGAAGTTTCCTTAGTGCTAGAAAACTTATGTTTTTATTTTTTATTTCAAAACTTAATCCATTTGGTTGTTCAAAGAAAAATTTTAGCGTCTTTGCGCAAGAATATCTTATTTCAACTCATCTGTTAAACAGTAGTTATTTATTCTGAAGACAATTTCTAATATCAATTTTAGACCATTACATATTTAGTGTTTTAACAAGTGTACTCATAAAAACTCATAAAATCAAACAATTAATGATAATATACTTTCTCACTTGAACTCCGACACAAATTACATATAACCTAATATCTAAGTAAAACATTCATGATTTTAAAAACAACTCAACAAGAAATCTGTGACCAATGCTAACGAAAAAATGGTGCATTGTAACCGAAAAAGTAATAGTGCTAAACAAAAATTCTAATGTAATTTTCATATTTATTTATCTATTAAAATCTTATATATATAAAAAGTAAATGTATTTTAAAACTACCACAATAAAAGAAAAATGAACACATGCGTCGCAAGGGCTACAAGTTAATTTAATCTCAAATACTCGGTTTACAGAAAATATAATAAGAAATAAATAATCTGAAATGGAAGATGACAATAGATACCAAAAATTCCTTCACCCCAAAGGACAATTGTAGATCGTGCAAAGTGCTACACCAATCACCAACTTTTCCTGTTTCGAAAAACAATTACAGTCAGTGTGTTGAGAAGAAAACTATAGTACTGAAGTAGATAATTGCAGCAAAATTCATACCGCCATGGTTTACGTCGAAGTAGTACTCCATACAATAGCTTTTACCAGCATACTTCAACTCAAACCTGACTGCGTATAAGCTCTTTGAACTATCGACAGAAGCAGCACCCTTTTCCTACAAAAAAAAACGGCGACAATTTAATACGAATGTCACCAAAACAAAAGCAAAAAAAAAAAAACTTAACCGATAAATCCATAAAAAGAATCAGTTGTAAGACCAAAAATATTTCAAATCAAGGTCATACACTAGCCATTTCAAATCTATGGCGTTAAAATTTTAATAAAAGAACATGAAAACTAAGTTGGAACTCAAAAAGCTAATCACACATGGACTTGTTTAAAATCCTCATGTCACCCAGCGTAACCTAAGTGGTTAAGGTTATCATCATCAAAACTAAACTAATATGATTAAGATTTGAAAAACCAAAAGACACCTTCAAAACTATATCCAAGGAAAAAAGGTAGTTACTCAAATAATTGTGTTCCTAAACCAAAAACCGATTCCACCTCCAATCCTCAAATACAGTAGATTGCACTAGCAACAAAAGATAGTAACAACCATGAACTACTTCACCAAAAACAATAAGCACCACCACCTGAAAAAACCTAAACATAATTAATACCATAGTTTAAAAATAAGACAATTTTTTGTGCCCGCATAAGGAGAAAGGAATCCATATTACTATTGCAGCAAATTGCCCAAAAATCCTACTTTTTCTACGGGAAAGGAAAATCTCATCAATTCAACTAATTTGAATACTCTCTCCTTCCACAAATAATAGGCCCACTCATCTAGCAGACAATTTTAGACGTGGTAAGTTTTGAAAACTTGATTGGTATATAAATTACCAATTTTACCCTATCAATTTCTGTCCTATTCATGATATTAGTTATTATAAGAGGCAATATAATAAATGCACTAAATTTAATAATGATTTAAGTTTATCTATGCAATTGTGTTTAAACATCCCTAAATGGAAAGTGACCCAATTGTTTGAGAACGAAGGAATAATAAACATCAGCTTCTTATGTGTCCGATAAATATACGAGGTTCAAGTCCAAGTTACCAAATTCTCCAAAACCCCCTTCGTATTGCATTCCTGTTCTCATGTACCGGAACATGGTACTTTTGCTTCCTATTTATCAATATCCCGGCAAATCCAAAAAAAAAAAAATTTAAAAAGAGAAAAATTTAACTTAACTAAAATACTCATAGTTTGTGAACTGGTCTATAATATATTAAATAAAAAACCAAATTATGCAAGATGAAAAGGTGTAATCGAAGAAATTACTTTAGGAAAAGTTCAGGATTCTTCGTATTTGGGAAAGAGGAGAGAGAACATACACCTGAAGAGCAAGCAGAACATGGAAAAGTAAAGGAAAATTTTATTTGAATGATAAAATAACGTTAAGCAAAAGAGACGTAAACATGAGAAAATAAAATTTTGCACGGAAAAAGTTGAATAAAGATGGTTTTTGTTATCGACTTGTATTCCTTATACAAAGAAAAGAAAGATACTTCTATAGTTTACAAAAATTAACTTTCATATTTTAAAGATAATGAAGCCCACCTACAGGGTACGTGTTCCAGCAATACTTGCATGTCGCGTTTCCATACCCATACCGCGTACCACAAGGAACCATGACCCACATAACATCAGGTTCAACACGAAAGAAACTTACACTTTACATTCTTTAAATAAAATACTTCTTTCAAGACCAGTTCTTTCAATAAGAAGAAAAACCAATAAAAAAAAAATCTACATGGTTCGACACAAAAATGGAAACAAGCCAAATCTAAGCTTCAACACATCAATAGAACAAAACTAACTAAGCTCTAAGGACATTAAAAAAATTTCAATCAAATGAACAAAAAAAGGAATTCTAAATCAACCTGGTCAACAAATTTACTCAATATTTTAAATCACTAATTTATTGAGAAATAGATGTTCAAGAAAGTAAGATGCATAAAACAATACCAGACTATATGACAACCTGGCTTCTTTTGATATATACCACGGTTAAAGATTGTGGCCAGAAGATGAAAATCTCAGAATTTATCAATGTGACTGAAGGAGATCTCATATCGCAGCATGCAAATAAATTGTTGCCATCTTCCGTATTCCCATTGGGAGTGAGAACCTTTAGAAGTGGTTAAGGTAAATTAATTTGATTGTTTTAATCTTTGGTTTTGGTTTTTTGTAGCATAATTGGGAGGAAAAAAAAAACACCGCGGTCAATCTGGAAGGCAATAGAAAGAAGCAAAGAAGGGTGTAACTGGGTCACAAGGGTAGTTCCTCAACTTTGGATTAATTACAAAACAGCTCTAACGTTGATGAAGAGTAGAGAAGAAAGAGAAGACTAATCTCTGCGTAGGATTAGATAGACCTTTGGGAAAGTTGCAAAAAAATAACCACAAGTTTTGTGTTATTTTCAAGGTCAACCCGGAGCTTTTGAAGTTCTGCAGATTTCATCCAGCAGTTGGAAAAAATTTCAAATTCATTCCTGAAGTTACAGACATAACAGAAAGGTCCCTAACATTCCCAACATTTCAGATTTGGGCTAGAAGTTTAGAGAATTACAAGAACCTCCTTTGTATCCATTAGCCTTCACGTTTATACTAATATTTGGTGGATGATGAGACTCCAACTCCTCGCTTTGTATTAAGACTTAAAAGTTCGAGGTCGAACTTTTTTCAACCGGAGGAGAATGATGCGCAGATTCGGAAATATGTTGATAATTAGTTTGTTTTTCATTTAATTAGGATATCTTTTTATTGATTAGTTAGTTAAGATTTGAATTGATTTGATATGATTTGTCATTTAAGAATATTTTAGAAGATTTATTTTCTATCTTAGAATTTCTTAGAAGCTTAAATATAAAAATAGCTTATGATGTAAATTTTAATGGAGAGTTGAGTCATGTGAATTTATTAAATTGTATTGATCTCTTTGTATTGGGTGTTCGATCCCAAGATTTATTTTGTTCGTTTTTGTCAAAACGTTTAACTTTTTATTCGTTTTCATTAGAACGTCCATCTAACTTTTCTGTATTCAATACTATCTTTATCACGAGGGTTCCTTTGGTCTCCCCTTACTACCCCTTCCTCTGCCCCTGTGTAAGACGCTCGCCTTCTTAACTTTATGGTTCGGGGGCTCTAATTTTACTGTACATGGCTGCCTAAGATTGCTTTTTTCTTTTCCATGTTCGTAAACAAGTGTTAGCTTATGCTTTTTCTTTAACCAACTAAATGTATTTGATTACGGGAAAAAAATCACACGTCTATCCTCAAAATCAGTGTTGGCGTACTATATACCACATAATTGCGTCGATATAATGAGTATAAATATCATGAATTAAACTTGAGAAGTTTAGATGAATTTGATGAATATACTTTCTAGAAGTAGACCATGTTTAAAATTTATGATAAAGTTTATATGGGGCCATAACTTTAGTTGCCTTGTATTAAACGACACTAGTTTGGGATCAATTTTGTGCAGTTTCAATTCAACTGAATTGTTAACATCGTTGCAATGAAAACTATTTCAAAACATGACCCTACATTCCATCAAATCAAGCTTTAAAGCAAAGCAAAGAGTAGCACAAAAGTGTGAAGGAAAAAAAATATGGTTCACACTATAATTATTGAGCATAGATGATGTAACAAAACCATAACGTGGCTCTTGGTCTGAACTAACGCCTTGTTCGGTCACAAGTTCTGAGCTCGAGTTATACGTTTTTGACTAAGCCGGGATGCATTCGCTTTTTCCGCTTTTAACTCTTGCTTTTTGTTGTTTTAATCTGAAAAAAAGGTTATAGGCTTGATGTTTGATACATCTAACTTTATTATATATTTTTTTTCTTTTGTTTAAAACTTGCAATTAAGAAAACCCTAAGCAGCATATGTCCACAAATTTTTTATCGTTGCGAGTCACACGAAATTGTGAAAATTTTCTCAACCATGTATTACGAGTCCCTAAAACGGCATCTTTAATCCTGCCTTTTTTTTCTGTTCGATCATAGCTTGAAATGAAGCAAAAATCCCAAAATGATGATAATATATTTGTATAAAGTAATATTTCCTTGTCTATGGCATAATATTGAATTTTGTAATTCATGCATGCACATAATTAAACAACCATAAATGGCGCATGTTTTTTTTAATGTTTGGATACAGATTTTATACATATAGGTATATAGAATTTTTCTTTATACTGTTATTCAGGATTTGACAAATAAAAAAGAGATTGTTAATTTTGATTTTTACTTGTTAATATTGATTTTTTCTTGTCTAAGTATCAATCATGAATTTGTGTATGTAAAAAAATCCTACATAAAATATTTATTGATAATTTTTTGGTAACACAATCCTTAATATATCATTATCATGTATTCTTGTATGTCGATCTTAATTCCTCATATTCTCGGTTGAAAATCACAATTTGGACAAAGTTTCATGGCCTAGCATTGCTAACATACAAATGGCTTGTTTGATTGCATCTTATAAACTACTACGCAACGTTTGGCTGCTAAATTTATAGTTTCAACTATTGGACAATAGTTTTGGCATAAATAAGTTGGAAATGTCAAGCTGAATCTATCAAGGTTTTTTTTAATAAAAATAAGTCGGCTTACTAACAAAAAAACTGCAACCAAACAAACTGTAAATGATCTGAATAAGACGTGAAAATAACCCGGACAGAAGTCCAATAGAATCGGATTTAATGTGGAGAAATTTTCCAAGTACCAAAGCTTTTGACTTGTTCAGCAATATGATAGAGATAAATTGGACTTTGTATAAGCTAAAGAAGATAAGCATGTTTGATGATTAATATTCAAATTAAATCTCCTTCATTTTGCTTTATTCGAATGAGTCCTTTATTCTAATTGTTTTTTATTTTTTCCTTACAACCATAGAGTTCAAAGTTAAATTCTTCAAGACAAGTTTGTTAATGCCTCCAAATACCTATATCTGCTTTGCTAATGTTCATGCTGGACCTATATATATACTTGCCTGTTTTGGTCTTGTTTAATTACAATAAGTTGCATTAGGGTCTATTCTTTTCGGTTCTCGGGAGTAGAAAGTCGAAGCTGGGACCTCTTGCTAAGGTGTCTGGATTCTAACTACTAAATTAGCTCGTGGAAAGTCGAACATGGGACCTCTTGCTAAGGTGTCTGGATTCTAACTACTAAATTAGCTCTAGTGGTTCGGATTTATAACAACATGAAGAATCACGATCATTGAGTACTTCTTTTGTCCTT
>MKEJ01083724.1:3523-13859 GCA_001753735.1 Embelia ribes | reverse complement strand
TGCTCAAAAGGGAACTTCTGTGTTCTCAAAGCTCCAAGAAATCAGAAAAGGCATGTTACGTAAACAGATTAATGAAGTCCTTTGTTCAAAATTGCCTGTGGAAATTAAGACAAGTGATGGTCTCACAGAACCTCGCAAACACAAAATAACACAAACATCATACCATCACAAATTTGTCACTAACTTATTTGACAAAAGATTTTGTTCTTTTTTTAACTTGTAAGCTGCAACCAAACAAGCTACAAGTCAATGCCCCATCAAGCAATTATATGCACATGGCAGTGTTTTCCTCCCACGGGGATCTAAAAGGTGTTTACCCTAAAATCTTCTTCCTCAAGCACATGTGCAACGAACAAACTAACAAAGAGGGATGAATGTCCATACCTGTTCACATTCATCCTTGAAGAAATCCAGCAAATCCAATCTGGCTACAATGTCTAGGTCGACTGTGACTTCATCAAGTAAAAGAACCTGCATGACAAAGTTTTAAGCGAGAAAATCCATGAGCATGATAAAAAAAATATATGCACGCTTACAACTACACCTGAAACACAAGATCATGGATAATTCAGCATCACAAGTCCATGGACTTGCGCACATAATACTTCTAAATTAATGCTAGATTTTTAGGGTCTTCAGATGGGATCACACCAGTAAGTCATATAGCAAGAAACTTGGATTGTATAGCAATATTTCATGGTTTACAGAAACTAAGCCATTTGGAAGAAGAGATACCTGAAAAGGGAAAAGGAGACCCATACAAATTTGAACCCGACGCCTCTGACCATCAGAGACCTTATGCATACGCCACTGTAAATCAATATCTAGAAGTTCAATCAGTCTCTCTCTTCTAACAGGATCAACCCCTTCAACTGGATCACAAAAAGGGAAATGCAAATAGGGTAAAGAGGAAGTTCAATAGGCAGGTTCAACAAGAAAACGATATTTGTAGAAAGACCATAAAAAAATATTTTGTAGTTGTGTGCATATTCACAGGATATGAGCAACTGCTTCATAAGGAAACAAATTAGTCCTTAAAAGCTTTACTTGGAGAGTGTATCCCATTAACGGCTTCCTATTTTTCATTTTGAGAGAGAACTTAAAATTACACTCTATTTAAACTGAAAGGGTGGATTAATATATAGCAAAACACCAATAGGTGTGCTGACATAAACATAACATTAAGCAATTACAATTCCAAAAAGTGCCTACTGACCCCCAAATATCATATGTTCAGCAGAGAAGTCTCCTTGAAGTGGAACCTCTCCCTGCAAAATAACAAAATCCAGTTAGAATGTGTTTGGAAAAAAATAAACATTTAATATTAAAGTAATTGAGACTAGTTTGTGCTCCATAAATTGTTGGTTCCTAGGAAAATTTAGGAACGAAGATGCCGTATGACTAACATAATATGGCTTTTCTGCTCTAAAGAATACTTTATTCACATTTCCTCTTAAATCCTCTGATAATATCAGATTTCACACTTCTCAGCAATATTTGACAACCGAAAAGGTACATATATTCATATGAAACTTAAACAGCTTGAACATGCTCAAGGCTTCAATTAAAAGCATAATGAATTAACCATTAATAGACTATCTAGTTTGACACAGAGCCCTCGGACTCAGAAAAGAGCAAATATTTTCTCTTTCTTCAGTCCTAATCCATTAGTGGTGTAACGTACCGGAAATTCGACCGAAATTTTTCTTTTTTAATAATAATATTATTCGTTACATTACAATATTATTAATGCATGGTATGCGTGGACTATATGTACATGCGTGGTGCGTGGTGCGTGGTGCGTATTTATGTAGCATGGAGGATAGCGACGAATAGCGTAGCAATGCGGTGTTTGAACAGATCGTGTTTTGACGCATAGAACAAGTTTCGGGAGCTCAAATGCCATCCCGAAAGTTGTTAAGACACTTCCATTAGTTTCTATGAGTGATTACGAGTGCATTTGGAAATTTTCGGCCTGAGGTAGGAGCACTCAAAATTCCAGTGGTTCCGATCGATCCAACTAGTTGTTGGATCGATCCAAAATGTCAGATCGATCGATCCAAGTGCAGTTGGATCGATCCAACTGGTGTTGACCGACTTAAGTTGCGTAGACCAAACACTCAAACACTTGTCTTCTTCATTTCTTTTGCTTTATTTCCGAAAAATAGGGAGAGAGAAGAGGGTGGTGCTCAAAAGCTTGATCTTTGAGACTCGATATTATCTAGCCTCAGTGATCGTTTACGAACAAAAAGTGGAGATTTCTCATCCTTGAATAGTAGAGATCATTTCTACGTAAATTTTTCTCTCTTTCTCGTTCGTTTAATTTACCTCAAATTCCGTGCACTTCATGTATGTGAAAATTTATTTGATATTCTTGTTCTTTGTGAGAAATATAACGTTTTTATGCCTCGGTGTTCAACAATTTAAATTCATTTGTAAGATCAAATCGAGGGGTGAAGAAGAGGCGAATTTGGGGGTTTTGCATAGAAAGTCTCGGGACGACTGTTCTGCTTTTTTAGATACGGTAGTCAACGAGCATTAAGATAAAATTGATAACTTTGATCATATGTATATGTTATGATTTGTTTGAATGTGTCTATTGGTGGAATTGAACTAGACGTGATGGAAACGTCTTCTAGGCGTAGTACATACACTATAAATTGATGTGAATCGATACGTCACTTAGGCAAATGAGTAGGCGTAGTTGTTGGCGTAGTAAGAACATAAATTTCCTTATAATGAGAAGCTTTATCATTATTCATGTTTATTGTGTGGCATTTCATTAACATGTTCAAGCGTTATTTATTATATAACATGTTAATTGTGTAGAAAATGCATTGCATTGCATTTATGTGGCGTGGCGTGGTGTAAGGATGGGTTATGAAAGTGTGGTTTTTTGAAAGAAATGTGTTGGCGTGAGCACTTTCTTTCATTATCAGGACCTAAAGTATCAATTTATAAAAATGTGTGGAAAGTAATGAGGCCATACAGCCTTACCGTGAAAATTGGGAAACGAGATATGGGATATTACCATTGGCCTTGTCATAGCCTGGGTGGCGGGTCAATGAATAATCTGATTCTATCATAGTATGGGGGCAAATCTTAGTGTTTATAAAAGCGCGATGATACTGGTCCTAAAATGTATAGTGTGGTGTGGGTGTGGCGTGCGTGGCATTCATGATCATAATCATATTCATGTTTATGATTTATCCTCATATGTTGTCATATGCTTCATTCATGTACATATAGTCTATTCTCTCTTTTATAGTAGAGTTACTTGGCTAACCGTTACATTTTTTTTCCATTTTCTTCCTATACTCTAATAGCGAAGTTGTAGTAGTGTAGTGGATGTAGCTTGGCGAAAGTATAGATATGTTCTTGCTCTTACACGAGACGAAGAACATATGTATACCTTACTTTATCATTTATTTTTGGCGAGCATACAACTTGTGGTGTTGTATTAATAAAGAGGTAGGTTTACTATGTTATACATTTTTTTATGGAGTTGGCGCTGGCCTTCATCCTTTCTTTTTAGAGTAGTTTTACTTTCCGTTGTTGCTGATGTTGTCGATGTTATAGCACGTGAGTAGAATCGTCTTGCAGCGGAGGTTAGATGCGATGTGATTGAAGTAAATGTTCTTTTATTTCTTTATTTTTGGTTATTTTTCTCTATTGAAACTCACGACCCGGGTTATGGATTGCACGGCGTGACAAGTGGCTTAAACATAAATCTCTTAGAGAGCTGAGAAAGGTGATCGATGAACTAAACAGTAGGATTACCATCCTCTACATGCAAATTAGGATCCAACACATGGCATGATATGTAATAGTGTTAGACAATTTACTTCCTGTGTACATTCACAAAAATCAACACGGAAATGTAAGGTACATTCACTCGCTATTAATGTTTATAGAGAAGTAAATAACTCACAGCAGAAGCAACAGTTTTGCTCCAATATCCTCCCAAGTAAGCCAATTCACCACTACAAACCAGGCGAGTGTCATGAAAAGCTGAACGGTTTAGCACTTGCACAACATCTCTGCCTCCAACCATGTGCTTACCAGCCAAAATCTTCAGCAAAGTGGTCTTCCCTGCCAAATTTGAGAGGTTTGTGAGGGTCCTAGAAGGTCAATATGATGCTTCTCAAAGAAATAACTTTGGAACAATCCAGATGGTAAATAACAATGTTAACCCAACCCATTGTAAGAGCTCCTCTACAAAATTCTGTTATATAATATGAAGATCATGTCATTAAAACAGGAACTTGCAAAATAAATGCAGGATGTGAAAAAAAAAAATAAAGAAAGAAATGAATGAACAGTTGGGAGACCATAACAAATTTCCATCTGCTTTCGTACACGCAACAAAAATGTTCTTTTCCGTTAAACCAATATAACAGGGGCAGATGCAGTAACCAAGAGATGGAAAAATTCTCACATAATCATATGAAATTCATTTAGTTAAAAAATTAAATAAATTTAATCAACTAATTAAATATTTTTTAAAATAATAATCAAATTTGTGGTTATTTTGTCTAATGATAATTTGCAATACAGAAAAATTTATGATCGTAAAAAAGTTAAGAATAGTTAGCCATTCACTTTTTTTAACAATATTCTTTTTCTACAAGGTTAAAATATATCTTCTATCTAAATGGATTGGAAGAATGAGCATGAAAATACAACTAGATATATAAAAGGTTGTCAAATCGTGTTTCGGTCCCATATCGTTTTCTATATTTTTTTGTATCGCATCGTATCGTATCATGTATCGTAAGATTTTTTAACACAATCATATTATGTTATATTATAAAAAATATAAATATCACTTTGAGATACATAATGTAATAGTCAGAAACTTCTCCTCTTGAGTAACTCTATCTTTAGAAATTAGAGTACAATATGAAATAATTTTTAGAGTTAGATTTGACCTAAAGAGATAGTGTTCTATTAATTAAAATTCCTTAAAGATGGGCAGTAAGAGTTGAGTATACCTTGAGATTGCCTATAAAACAAGTAAGGATGAAGAATAACTTATTTCTAATTGGTGTAATTTTAGGAATTTTTTGAAAACTTTTGGACACTTTTACACATGATTTTGGAAAAAGGGAGAAAATATTTATAATAATTATAATAAAAAAAAATATAACACCCATAAGCTTCTCCTTTTGAGTGATTTTATTTTTAGAAATTAGAGTACACTATTAAGTAAATAATATATAATAATTATTATAATACAAAAATATATTTTTTCGACTCGTAGCTAGGATTTTATAATTTTTATTGAAAAATTACGAATAATTTTATAAATTAAAAAATGTTATATAAAAATATTGGTGTGACATATTTTTCTAATTTGATTTATCACGAGAAGAAATGCTAGTCTAAATAAACCAACAATAAATGTTGATAAATAATGATTTTTGGCATTTTGCCAAAAAGGCCAACAATTTCGATGAAAACGAAGACAAACAAAGCCTTTTAACGCCTCTTCATAAAATCCACCAAAATCTCTCTCTCTCTCTCTCCCAAACGGCGACCCAGCGAGCGACCCAGATCAGGTACAGGATCAGCCCTCTCCGTCAGCTCATTCTCCTGCTCATTCAAACAAAATCAGGTCAAATCAACTAACTTCTATGCCCAATCATTTGTTCATTCTTAATTGATTGTGATTTCCCGTTTAAGATAATAGTAAATAATGTTATGCGCTCCCTCGGAGAGATGGTATCACATAACTTTATATGATGTGAAATAAATTCGGATTTATGAGTTTGTTAGGAGCTATCGCTTATCCCATAATTTTTTAGTGTCAAAAGTTTTAGTGTAAAATACTTTATTTGTAATTTTTGTGTTAATTTTTTAGTATAGTTTCTTTTTTTTTTTAATGCAATTTCTGCCCATTTAAATTTTATGTGTATGCCTTGGATCAGCCCTGAGCAGGTAAAAGTCATGGGTTTAAATCTCACAGGGACCCAACTAAAAGGTTGAATTGCACATGTTGGCTTATAAATATATCACAACTGAGGGACGTGTTAAAAGATAATGGATATCTTAAAACTTTTAGTTTTAGGTGAGAGGGTAGATATCATCTAATATGGTATATCAGAGCATGCTGGGTCCTCGGTTCAAGTCTCATCATTATCCATAAAAAGTTTAATTATACTTGTTGGCTCAAAAATATCCCACATGCATTGAAGATAATAAATAATATAGTACTCCTCTTCTTAACAGTTTAAACTTTTATGTAAGCTGGTAGTACACCACCTTGCATGGTATCAGAGCAGCAAGGGGTATTGAGTTCAAACCACTCCGCTTACCGGTACCCGATTAAAGTTGAATCCCTTTTGTTTGGCTTCAAAAACATGTTGTGAATGAGGGAGCGTATTGAAGATAATAAATAATATTTTCAAGAATACATAATGCAATGTGCCTCTCTCTAACCACTTAAAATATTTACGTGAGATGAACACTCATGTTTTAGAAAACTATTTCTCTTGCTAGAAATCACTTTCTCAGAAAAATTTCACACCGATCTGTCTATAATATTTGTTGAAACTTATTTAAATAATTATACATGACATTATAAACAGTAAAAACATAGTTTCCTAATCTTAACTGCTATGTTATTGTTATGGTAGAAAAAGGACCAATATTTGAAAGAAAAATTGCGTATAGTAGATTTCTCCTATCTACTATAACATTTTACCAGAGAATTCTAGAAAATGAGAAAATTAGTGACAAAGATGTGGAGCATTTCTCATCTTTGATTTCTCAAAATCTCTCTGGTGTGAATGCTTTTAACTATTTCTAACCTGGTGTTTAATTTTTTCAGCCATTGTGATTATCAATGCATAACTTGATTTAATTTTTGTTGGAAATTTATATTAATCTTAGATTCATTTGATGCTACATGATAAGGGATTAACTTCTTTACAACGTGGAGACAAAAATCAGATATGTGGACTGAACGTCGTTGTAAAAAAATTATTAAGAGAGGCTGAATATTATAAAAAGTTACTAGGGTTATTTTAGGGGGCAAAACTGCATATTGCATATTTTTCACTTGGTTGAAGTAAATTTCCACAAGATTTCAATAACATATTTATTGAACCTTAATACAGAGTTTTTAAAATGATTGACATGACACAGTTGGGACACTGCTTATGTGGTCTCTCGACGGCTAGTATTGGCCCAAAACAATTGCCACGTTGGTTTTACTAACTTTCCAAACTTTTCTAGCCAATTCTAATCACGGGGGACACCGCATGAACAGTGTACCCGTTGTCTGGAGTATAACTTTTTGTCAAGTGTTATGAAAGATATATGTAACTTGGTTTCTAGTTTACTGAGATTTTGTTTCTTGGATTGAGCAGGGATTCACCAGGATCTCTACCCCGAACTCGGTTCCTTTCTCAATCAATGGAAAATTCTTCCCATCAATTAAGTTACACCCAGCACAGAGGTTTCGGGTGTCTTGTGCAGTGGTATATTTCTCTATTTTAATACCAAGTGTTCTAGATTTTAAACTTTATTCTGTGATAGTGTCAAAGTAAAATGATCACGTGCGGACATCTCATACATTCATCTGTTTTGCACTTCCTCTGTCCACATTAAGCGTTTGAATTTTGTTCTTTCACCAATTTAGACAAAGTTTAGAGACAGTAATCCAATGAATGTGGGTCCACTCATGTCATAGTTAGCTTCTTGATCTCCATTTGTATTCTTTTGTTTAGATTCTAGGCCTACTTTGGTATGCGAGAAAAAATTGAATTGAGTGGTTATCCTTGAAAATGATTGCAGTTTTGCATGCTAGTAACTCGAATGTTGGTGATAATCGAAATGAAAAAAATTTATATATCCCTATCTCATGGGAACGGAATGGCCCGTTCCTATCTCAAGAAATTGGAACAAGAATGTAGAATATTACTGTTCTATTGCCTCATGAGAATGCTCCTTTGTCCTTCACTTTTGGAAGATCTTCGCATTACAGAAGTGGTCACTTCTGTTTTAGTATCTTGTGTCAAACTATGGGTTAGATATCAAACATGCAGTACATGAATTTTGTGACATGCTTCTGCTGTTCATACTTCTCTGATCATATTTGTTTTTATGATGTCAAGTTGAGCCCCTCGATAATAATGTGCAAGGCTAGCTCTACTAGATGCCCACTAGTGTTGATATATAGAATAAATGCTTTAACTATGTAATATGAAAGAATTCCCTATGTAGATCTATGCTGAATAAAGTGTACTACAAAGGTGTTGAACTCAAAGAAAGCGAGGTCAATCTTGCTTTTAAGAAAGAAAAAGCACAAAAAGGTTTACTGGCCTTGAGATTTTATATGTCGGAAAGTTTATTATGCAGGAATTCCTGTTTGGATACATGTGTTTAAGACAATTCCACGTTTTTTGATGAGATTCTGAACTGTTTGAAACTTGAACAGGCGAAACCAGAGACAGTCGAGAAAGTGTGTGGTATAGTGCGGAAACAACTTGCCATTCCAACTGAGACCGAAATCACTGGGGAATCAAAGTTTGCTTCCCTTGGGGCTGACTCTCTTGACACTGTAAGCATTTTCTACTCAATTATACCCTTCCTCTTTTCTAACTTCTTGTTAATAACTTTGTGCTCGTCCTTTCTTCTCTAATTAGTAACTAATACTGGCATATGTCTGTTAATTGTTTAGATCAATTTTTACTTTATCTCAACGTGGTCTTCTGTTGAAGTTTAGAAAATGGGCATATTTAAGCAAGTGTTCTCCTTTTGGCCCTTATCCTGGTCTTCCTCTTCTTCTTTTACTCATCCATGACCTAATGGAACCCGACATTGACCAGAATCTACATTCAAAATTATAGCCGTAGATTGTATGATAGTTGTGTTTTTTTGGTGAATTTACAACACAAAAGTGGGTTTCCTTCACAAGGAGCCCGACACGCCTACCACAGGATTATGTATGAATCTTCTGTATGTAGAACATTGCTAACGTAAAATCTAGGCGAGCCAGGAAAAGCGAGTGAATTTTCTCAACTTAAATTCAATGAAGCCTTCTTACTTGGTGTAATATATTGTAGTGATAGTAATGAATAATAGATGGATATTTGTCCTTGTGAGGACTCTTGATGAGTCATATCCTGGGTGCAAGTTTCTCCACTGCTAAGATAAAAGTCAGCGACTTATCAGTTATGTCCTTTGCTAACACCTTTTATGAAAGAAAAGTTAATGTGCAAAACGCAGTTCTATTTGTATACTTGATTGTGTTGTTTGTGAATAAGTTACAGTTCGCTCGAACAAATTTTAGTGGTTTTTTCTCATCTACAGGTTGAGATCGTGATGGGACTCGAGGAGGAATTCGGAATCAGTGTCGAGGAAGAAAGTGCTCAGAGTATCGCAACTGTTCAAGACGCTGCTGATCTGATTGAGAAGCTCATCGGACAGAACTAAAAACCAATCCTCATTTGTCGAGGTTTCTCTTGGACAGCTTTGTTAAACTCTTGAATTGAGGCTGCAATTAGAGCTTTTGGTGTGCTTGTTATACTGAATTTAGAACGTTTCTGTCCCTTTTGTATTGAATGCTTAAAAATAACTCTAAATTTTGAAATGTATGAGTAAGTTAATAATAAATCATCTTTTTTTTTTATCTATCTTTATGATCTATTCGTATTCTAAAATTAATTTTTTGCTTCCTTTCCAGTATACTGACATTGGCTTGGAGTTTTTGACACCTATAAGGTAGTTTTACAAACTATTTATCAAACCAAGATGGATCAAAATAATTTTCGAACCGAATCGTTTTAGGAAACACAGTTTGATCATAATTATTTTAGTGGTGATGTAAAAAGCAAAATTTTGATGTTTTTTGACAACCTTTATTTAGTAATTTATTTTGAAAACAATCTTGATTTGTAATTAGTTTGTAAAATCAATTTATTATGAACAAAGTTTTGATTTTCTAGACAACCGTTCAGCTTTGTTTCAAAAGTGAATTATCAACTCATGTAAAACTAAAATTTTACAAATTTGCTTGCAATTTGGTATAATGAAAATTGAATATCAAGTTACCAACAGGAGAACATGTAACATGCGATGTTGAAAATTTGCTTGCATAAGATTTTACGTTAAATTGATAGCATTGTCAAGCCTTAGAGCATTCTAGAAAGTTTGAAAATGATCAACTTTTATATAAGAGAAATAACTTTCTAAATGAGAAAGACTAGCCACAAATTTTCAGGTTAGTAATAGGAGTATCAACTAAGATATTAATTTTTAATTTTTATTATTTTGTGTTAATTACAATGTTTTAGTTTTTGGAAGGGGAAAGTTATCATGATTGCAATAT
>MKEJ01083706.1:0-12665 GCA_001753735.1 Embelia ribes | reverse complement strand
GCACAGGCTGTATTTTAGTGTATATAAAAATTGTTCCCTTCAGCTACTTTCACTATAATAGCGACATTTATCCATACAATTATTTGACATTTGTCCCTATCAAATTAGGATTTAAAGCAATAAAACTTACTGTATTAAAATTTATTAAAATTATGTGTCCCATGAAATTAAGATTTAAAATAATAAAACTTACCATAATAAAAATTATTAAAATTTTTTGCATATATATCAACCTATTATAATAGAAATTATTAAAATTATATACAAATATATCAACTTACCATAACATAAATTATTAAAATTAAATTTCATATCAAATTAAGTCATAATCCAAAAATACACACACACACACACATCTTTGCATAACTATAAAATAACTTATCATAATTGAAATTACTAAAATTATATTTAAGAAATCAAAATACTATTAATAGATAAATATTTGTACAAATTGATCTATATTAATCTAAAATTCTTCATAAATTTTTAAAATATTGTTCTAATCAATAGTAATTTTTTAAAATATTTTTTATGGTAAGATTTTTACATACCTAAAATAAATCTAAATTGGCATTAATTTTTATAAAAATGTTATTTTAGTTCAAATCCTAACAATTAATCTTTATTAATTTATAAATCATTGAAGAAAAAGAAATACAAAAAGATGTTATATCAAAAACTAAATTATCAAAATAATTAAATGCAAGGCCCTGAAAATCTGCATGACCCAAATAAGGATAACCAATAGACTTATTACCCTAATTAGTCGATTGTTAATAATCAATCGACTAATTACGTGTATCAGTCGATTGATACATATCAGAATAAAAAAATTCCACGCGTCCAGCCATGTGTCTACACCCCTAAACCTATTAAAACTCAACCACAGCCACGAAATTTGTTCCATTTTCACACTCGGGGCTGCTATAGAGAGAGGAAGAGAAGAAGACAAAGAAATTTGACCAAGTTTGGCCAAACCAACCCCTTCTCGAGCCACTCGAACGCTATATTGCACGATCGAAACTTCCTAAACACTTATAGGAAAGTATTTCTCCTCTACTTGGGTCAAATTTCAGAACATTTTTGGTTTAACCTACGTGCAACGCCTAAAGGCCGTGAATTATTGATTTTTGGTGGTGATTAGGTATTTTCAGAGCAATTTCTTGCGGGAAAACTTGCAATTTCCGACTAAAGAACCAAGGACAGTTATGCAAGTGCAATGGCCTCGTACTAGGCCTACAATAACTAATTTAGGTAATGCCGTTAATATAGACTGTGAAAGCTTGAGTTTTTACTCAGAGCTGAATGAATTAGTTGACTAATATCACCTATCAGTTGACTGATTCCTTCCGGCAGACTAAGATACTGAATTGCATATGTTCATTTTCCAGTTCTAAGCCTATTTCGACCCTTGAACGGCGAAGAACTGGTGATGATGCCGTGAAACCAGCATTACATTCGAGCCTAATAATACTTCTTAGCCCAATTGAAAACTATGAACCCATACCATAAGACGGACAACAAATTAGAGAAGTTGGGATGAATGTGAGAACCTTTGGCCCAATTGAGTTGAGATGACTAAAAAACCTTAACGATAAGATGGGAAGCAAATATTAGAAGCGGTGAAGGATATCGTGTGATTATTACATGTGGAGATAGAAAAGCTTAGTACATGGCGACTAGAGGAAGATTCAGAAGTTGTAGTTGTTGACAATGGAAGGTCCCCTAACTATTGAAACCTGATATTGTTGTGAAGGTGGCTTAGTGCAGACGAGAGCACGACCAAATTAGTAAATCTCCGTAATTGTGCATATTAACAAGCATAAACTGAGATACATAGACAAGTGCGAACATGAAGTAACAAATATACTTTGACCAGATTTCCAGTGAGTGATTCAGTTCTGAACAATGTGACTTAGTAATGCACCAGTATGTGCGAGTGGGAGTACGAAGAGATATTTAAGTCATTTGATTTCAATTGGCGATAAGCATGACTTGCATCGTGCATTTCATAAGCGCATATACAAGTAGATGTGAGCATCCACTGACAATATGGGAACAACTAAAGAAGATAAATAGTGTGTGTTCGACATTTAATAGCAATGTAGACTCGGAAGGTGAACATGTGTAAATGATGTGGGCGTGTGTAAATTAAGGGGTGATTGGATATGTGATGTGTGCAAATACCTACGGGGAAACACGGCGTGCCATTTTGTGAAAAAAAATTTGCGAAATTTGAGCCATTCGGCCATTGTTGTGAAAAGCAAAATAATTTGCGAAAACATTCTAGGGGTGGGAGACAGACTCCCATTCAAGTTTTGATCAAGCCTCGTAAAAGATTCAAGGTGTGGAGGGATACCTACCTAAAACCTTTATGTATAAAGTCTTGAGTAATTATGGTCTCAAGTTTGAGTGTTTTCCTAACACGTCATTTGATAGGCCTCAGTGTCTTGTGTTGATGTTGTTGTATGATGGCGTATAGTGGCTATGTGACGTAATGACAATTTTATGTATGTCGATGCATGGACAAAATGTGACAACGAACCAATATATTGTAAAATTGCGTATAAACAAAGTTTTTACTCTCTTTATTTTTAAAACGTTTAAAATTATTACTGAATTACTACTTCTTCATTAAAAGTTGATTTTGTGCCTTAACTTACGAGCGTACCATTTTTACTTGGAAAATACTCATACCGTCTGCTATGTTTCTGTATTTTGGAAACTAGCAGATAACGGAGTTGGAGTCAATTTCTTCCATCATCGCACTAGATTTGGTTGGATGAGATTTGGGAAAGAAGGCTTTGCTTGAGGTGACTCCAGGACGGGATAGCGTTTCCTTTTGAAGGCAGTCTCAGGCCTTGTCGGTCCCCGTCTTAGTACTTGAATTACTTAGTAATGATAGAAGTAAATGTGTAATCAAGATGTTAGCGTTAGTTGACATTCTCAGTGTATACTTTTGTGTAATTAAGATTTTAAATTTGGAGAAATTCTTAGTGAAAATGGTAGTATCATAACTCTTATGGAGATGTGTCGCATTTAGATCGCGTTCCGAACGCTCGGGATCTGGGACTGACATATTTTAATTCTCTTTATTATTTAAAAATTTTAATTATTTTAAAAGCTTAAATTTTATTTAATAATGTATACTTTCTATTTAAAATTTGTTTTTATTTTAGTATCTATTGTATCACACAAAAGTAACATTCTAATTTAGTACGTAGTGAAAATGAAGGGCAAAATGGTCAAAAAGACTAATTTGATGATAAAATGGTATCTCGGCGATGAAATTTATATAAATTGAAAGTTTGGGACAAAGATGATGGGGTGATTTTGATAATTGCCTCCTTTCTATTTTAAATCTCAATATTGATTTTTATTTTTATTTTTTTATCTGGTAGAGTTAGCCCAAGTTGATTAGTAATAATATTAATGTTCTATAAATGATTCTATATTACACTTTCTTTTCTGTAAGTCAGTTATCAAGTATTAATTCTATTTGCATGTGATTGTTGCAATTATATACTTCATTCGTCAACAAATAATTGCACAGTTTGATTGTATTCATTTTTTTATGAGGTTTTGAAATATAATAATTTGATATTTGAATATAACAAAAATATCAAATTTACATTTTGAATATAAAATGAGGGTGATTTTGTCATTTTTGTTATATTAATATATTAAATTATTATATATTTAAAGTATTCTAAAAAAATGTGCATAGTTAAACCGTGCAATTATTTGTGGATGGATGGAATATTTCATTCTGATGACTTTTTATGTTGAAATATTTTTCACAATTAATCCCTCCATTTCAAAACTATTATAGTTAAAAGTTAACACTATGCAAGGGGTGAGGAAATAACTTCAATTATACCTAATAATACGTATATTTGACTCAATTGTCATTTATTAAAGATTTGTGTAGAGTTGTTAAAAATTTAATTGAAATAATATGGATAAAATTATAAAATAATAATTAATATTTTAACTTTCTAAATTATAATAATAAAACAAGGAAAATTTTCTAAATTAATAGTTAATTTTGAAACGAGGTGTAGAAGCTAGACTGTTTTTCCAAAAGATGTATTACTTTGTACTTTATTCCCGATGGAAATGTAACGTCCTGGAAATACGTATTAATTTTTTGTGTAAATAAATAATATTATTATGAGCTATAATATATTATTTATTACATATGTGTGTATTCATGCCGTGGCGTAGTATTTGAGATCGTAGAGTGTATTTTTGAGTTGTGGATTTTTGTTGTTGAGCCTTTGTCAAAACTTGTCATTTCAGCGTGTCCAACGCCAATCGACAGTTGTGAGCCACCTAACAAGTCGCTAGACAATTGGTTTCAAGGTTCGTGTTTTGGTCCAAAAGTTGAAACTTTTCTAAGGCATTTTCACTATGTGTAACGATTGTCCGATGGGTTGTTCGCTACCGGACAACCGTCGGACAAGTAACTTGGGGTCATCGGACAAACTAACGGATAAGACAGCATTTTGGACCCACTACTTTATCACTTTAGTTGAGAGCTACACATTTCATTATACACATTTTTTACCGGAAAAGATAGAGAGAGAGAGGTGAAACTTTTAAACTTCAATCTTTATCCTTACGATCCATCTATCTTGGGTCATCATCTTGCGCATATAAAGTAGATATTTGGAATCCACATCTCGAGGCATATGTTTTGACATAAGATTCATCTTTTCTTCTCGTTTGAATTTTCTCATTTTTCGTGCCTTTCGTGTTCATCAAAACAAATCTATACAACTTCTTCCTTACGTCGCATAGATCATTTTTGTGTATAGATTAGAATCGATTTGAGTTGTGAAGCTAGATCGTTTCGAAGGGGCTTTAAAGGGATTTTTGGGGTGAAGTGGTCGTGATCACTCGATAGTTCTCGGGGGCTTTCGAGGTACGAGTAGATTATGAGAAATAATATTAATTTGAGTTTTTGTATGTATATCGATATTTGTGACATGTCGTTATTTCCGTAATTATCTTTGTGTATAAAAATGATGTTTTCTCATACGCTATTTTATATTGTGGCATAAAGATACTCGTAGTATCATACATTCGTGGTTTGTATGTTTTAAGGGCTTGAATATTTTCATGGCATAATATATATTGTGATATATATATCCATAACATATTATTATCGTTGAGCATTTATGACATATATAACCATACTTTCGTTGCATTTATATCGAGGCATACATTTGAGCATGTTCATACTTATTTACCATTGGCATATGAATTAGTAAATTGAGCATGTTAACTCGTGATTAAAGTGATATGTCATTCGGGATAGAAATTTAGTCTATTATACTATCTTTTCGGGATATAGTGCCAACTTTTATCAACTAAAGCATGTGTTGCCAACCTAACTACGGCTTGTGTAGCTGGACCAAGGGTTATGTTGCCCTATTAAGGCTTGTATGCCAGATCAAGGGTCATGTTGCCCTACTAAGGCTTTTGTAGCCAAAGTTTTAGCATGTGTTGTCTAATTAAAATTGTGAGAGACACTAGTTCCAACTTTTACTTTGAGTTGTAGTCGAGATTCGAGTTCGCGATTCGCGTCAAGCATTCAAGATTGCGTTGTACGTTGGTGGGATGTGTAGTTGAGATTTGTGATTCAAGATTCGAGATTGTGATTTGTGGTTTGAGTATTGACGTGGCATATGTAGTACTTACCCTTCGTGCTGAGAGCATGTACCCCTTTCATACTGTGAGCATGCATTATGTATTACTTTATGATTCGTAGATTGTACATACCCTTCATGCTGAAAGCATGTATTTTCGTAGATTGGTACTTATCCTTAGTGCTGAGAGCATGTTTTAGTTTTTTATTCATAGATCAATGTTGTTATTTGTTTATTCACATATACATACATATCGAGTACATCTTAGACTCACTTTTATCGTATTGATGATAATCTAACTCGTATTCTTTATTTGTATATTTTGCTCAATCTGTTTCGTAGGTGTGGAGACGAGCTCAGGGCATACTTAAGTAGCATGCACATGTATATGATAATGTTGTATTTTTGTAGTTTTGATGGGTGTAGCCTCAAAGTTGAATCATGTATTTTGTAATCGAGGCATAGAACTTATGTATAAGTCTTTTATTTCTTTTTGGAACAAGTGGGTAGCTTGATGGTGTATATATATATATATTCGCAACTCGGAAGGTTGCTTTTGGCTTTTACATCTTATGTATTTAAATGGAAATGTGGATTGCTGTAGATATTATAAGGTTGTAATAGTAACAATGAATGTATTTCGTATTATATTGGTATCATACTATCATATGTATTTTCTTTCTTTTCCTTTCTTTTTTCTTTATTTATTTTTTATATATCTCACGTTCCTGGGTTTCTCTGAATTCGGGGCATGACAGTAAAAATCAACTAACAAATATTAATTACATAATGTGTATACTAATATTCTAATGCACCTTGATGATTTGCATATTACGAAATGACGAAGGCTCAATATTGCACAAAATTTGTCTGAGATCTGGTATATTGTTTTATTTGCTACAGCTCGAGATTAATAATTAATATTGCTCACCTTCGTCTAAGATTTGGTAATTTAGCCTGGATTCCAAAATGCATTTTCATTTACTAAAGTTATGTTATAAAAAATTTAGAATCATTGGCGAACCGAATGAGAGGGTACCTCCGAAATTTCTATAGAATTTATATGTAAATTTTAAAATTTTTTGAATAGTTCTACCGTACAACCCTATATAAAACATGTGGAATCGACTCTCTTGACATGAAATCTTGGATCATTTCGCATCTATGCGTGAAATCTAGAAAACCAAATAATTTTTAAAGGATTGTACTTTGCTGCTGAAAGTTGAAGGAACTCTTCAAAACGATAGCAGAAAATAATTTGCAAAAAGAAAACAGGAAAAAAAATATTTGGAAAATGAGATAAGATGTAGAGATAGTGCTCAATGTTTTTCATTTTATTAGGCGGAAACCATTGGCTCTTATTTTAGGTAACAAGATTGAACCCTTGTGGCTGATATTTCCTATATATCTTAAAATATTGTATTCTATTTACTAATTTTATCAGAACATATCTTGGATATTAGGTGCTTCCATAATCCATACCATGTGGTAACAAACTTGAATGGATGGATAGTGTTTTTTTTGGCCTCTCCATGAAATGAAATGTGTTTATAAAAATATAATCAACGTACAAAACAAAAACAAAAACAAAAGGTGAATATAGCACCTAAAAGTAGGCTTTCCCTACATCATTCTTTGGCCAAGATAATTAATTTGTGTCGAGTGCTCAACCATGAAGAAATGTGTATATCTTAATCACGTTTAGTGATTGTAATTATTTAACCATAATGATCAAATCATGAGCTTGTTTGGTTGATGTTATCCTTTTTTATGAAAAACATAATTCTGTTAACTCATAAAGACGGATTTATGGTTCATAACACATTGTTTCATGATTTCTTTGATAAAGAATGATACATAAATTAGATCTTTTTATTGCAAATTTGTCAGAAATGATTATAAACCCACTTCGAATGACTAGAAAACTATGCTAAATTATAGTTCAAACTATTCCTAGTGTTTGAAAATAAAATTAAGTATAAATGAAAAGTTGTTGTAGTTTTGGACCCCTGATTCGAATGAATTTTTGCCATTTTATAAGAAATCCTCTAACTTCTGTTAGTTGTTGTTTTTCTCCTTTGCATTTGATTTTCTTCGGGTTTGATCCATTGTTTATCATTAAATCTTGAAATAAATGGTTTTATCGCCAACTTCCAATGCTTGCTCCTTGTTGTGCTACATGTTTCATGTTTGTCCACTTCTGCTACTACTGTTACACGTACACTTATTATTATTTAATTAATAATAATATAATAATGTTACACAATCACTTATAACGTTATATAGCAATTGCAACTTTGGCTTGAAATTATAGCATTAATATTTAATTAATCATTTAACTTTGGCCTGAAATGATTACAAACTTTGTCATTATTAATTTGTCTAAAATAATCACAATCGTTGTTACAAACTTATTAAAAACCTTTATTTAGGTTTTACATAATTAAATATACTTTTGGTTAATTTTATGTTAATAAAATTAACTTATGAAATATTTAGGTGTAAACAGTTGCACTTTTAAACTTAGTTTTTCCCCTAAAAAATTGGACTAATTTTGGTTATTCAACTTTTGAACTGAATTCTTTATTATTTTATTATAAAAAATTTAAAATATAAAAGTTGCAGCTATCCAGTCTCTTTCGCAATCGGAAAACTATTTTTTTTGTTCAAAAGCTCTAGTCAAACTAACCCAATTCGACAGGTCAAGACGGAAGATATAATTTCAAACCGTGCTACCAAATTGATGTTCCACAAATACTTTCACATTCATAACTTTGAAGTATTACTTTAGTGCTATCGAAATTTTATTATTACAATATATATGATATCAAGTAAATTAAATTTATTCCTAGCATAATATATTTCCTAAATAGGACTAATTTCCTTGTTAGTGACATTATTTATTGTTTATCAAGTATTATTTTCTTTTTTAGTTATGACTTTTCTGTGTATAAAGAGTATTAATTTATGTAATTATAAATATCAATAATAATTATTTCTCTTCTTTTTATATTATTTGATATGATATCAGAGCATTCGATCATTGAGCCTAACCTAACACTTGCTTCTGTACCGCTTGCAGGCGGTGGCTTGTTTTGCCATCTGAGTAATACCTTATTTACTTTTGCTGCTAGATTAATGTTTAAATCTATCAGTCCCTTGATCTCGAGTAACCCAAGACCCAATCTAAATGCAACACATCACCACAATTAATATTAAAGAATCACAACTTTCACTACGAATTTCTTCCTATTTTAACATCTTAATTACATAAAAGAGTTACAATCCACAAAGGGGTTCTACTACAAACTAGTGTTTTGTTTACGCATCTACTTCCGACATGACTATGTATATTAATTTACATATATGAGGGCTCGCAGGGCCCTAGACTACCTTCAAAAGAAAACGCTAAAATGCCCTCTTATCCTTACGACAAAATATTCCTTCCTCACCGACATGCGTTGAACTTCTCTTCCCCGACTAACCATGTGCGATGTTGGATGCAGTTGACATCTGTTCCGATATCTGCTAGTTTCAAAATATAGAAATATAGCAAACGATTAGGGTATTTCTTGAATAAAAGTAGCGCGCTTATCAATTAAGGTACAAAAATATCATTTCACAAAAATATAATATCTAAACGAAGTTTAAAACATCGTAGTAGAAAAGGATTTAACAATTTCATCTTCTTCATACGCACCAACAAGCATCGAGCTCAACTTAGACACACTGGAATTCCTCGAATGATGTGTTAGGAAAATACTAAAACTCGAGATCACAATTCCTTGAGACTTTATGCAAAAAGATTTTGGTGGGTGACCTTCGATATCCAGAGCCTCACGTGAGACTCGATCAATTTTTAAAACACAAGATAGCCCAACTTGGGTCAAAGTTATATTTTTCTCAATGGATTATCATCAACAACTGCGGAATGTTTCCTGACACGCATTCGTACTCATGCCCCATACGCAATCATGATTTCATTTTCGCACATCCAAGTCACCTAATCTGAGTCCGTATGTTTGTTACACACTGAAAATGCTTGTTAGGTTTATTTGTCTTCTTTAGTTGTTCACATATCGCGAGTATATGGTGACTGAACCCTAAACATGCAGATTTTTACTTAGTAAATGCACTAAAGTATTGTCATAATTTTCTTGTTAAGAACAGTGAGAACGTGTAGATTTTAACTACTAAATAAACTACTTTAACTCTACTCCTACTTGCTTCTTGGTGGTCCTGATACTGGAATAGTTTGTGCTACAACTAAAGTGCGATTTAACAAATTAACACGATAACAATAATGACAAAAGTCTTGCCTATGACAGGAAATCCAATAAGTTAGTTTCCACCCCGAATTACCCTAAAAGAAGAGTTCTAGTTAAATTTGGTAAAAAAATCATGGATATTTTTATAATCTGATTTATCTCGATCTAGTGTGCCATCGGGAGATTGTCAATCTCTATAACTACATCTAGATGATTTCTAATTTACTTCCGAAAAATTTTAAAACCCTAGATTTTCTAAAGAAATTCAATTTTTTGGATTAAGATTTATAAAAATCATTCTCGTCAATTATGGTGTTTGGGGGTTTCGACAAACCTATTTTAGATTAAGATTTATAAAAATCATTTTCGTCAAGATTGAAACTTGCCTAATGTAACCAAAAAAAAAAAAAAACATAATAGTATACAATTCAAGACATGTGAATATAAACATTGCAACTAATTTAAACAACAATTATAATAAAACTTGTAAGTAACTTAAACAACAATTATACTAAAACTTTAAACAATTAATTAATATTAAAAGTTAACAATACTTACAACCTTGAAGAAGAGAAATAAATAAAAACTTTTGTATAGATGAAATCTTCACCCAAAATACTACTAAAATGCTATCAAATTACTTCTTCTTCTTCAACCAAAACCAACAATAAAAAAAAAAATTTGAATGTAGAGAGAAGTGAGAGCAAAGAAGAAGAAGAAGAAAAATAAAAACTAAAACTAAGAAAGTGTAGAATACTCCCAAAAAATGTGTTCAAAACTTAGATAATTCTTATGATTAGGTTAAGTGTCTTGGTGGACATATCACCAACTTTTTCTTCTTTTAATCATAACCCTAAATTGGTAGAAGTTGAATGTTTTGGCTTGAAATGTAGCATCAAATTAGGGATTAGAAAATGGCTAGTATACGTAGATTATGGATTGAGTGTTTTGGCTTGAAATGTAGCATCAAATTAGGGATTAGAAGATGGCTTATGGATTGAGCATTTAACACGGCAAGAGTTGGTAAGCCTTGAATGTATTTTATATCCGGCCAGTCAATCGATCGAAATAGTACTTCGATGATCCAAATATCCAAAATTTGGTTAGATTTTTCTGCTTCAATATTTCTTCAATTTTAACAATTTGTTGGCTTTTTATCTTTGGACTTCAGTTTTCAAATGTATTCCATGGTCACGAAATCCTAACAAATAGCATAGGTAGATTTGGGATTGAGTGTTTATCAAGGCAAGAGTTGGTAAGTTTTGAGAGTGTTTTGTATCCAACCATTTGATCGATCGAAGTACTACTTCGATCGATCCAAATATCCAAAATTTGGCTAGATTTTTCCACTTCAATAATTCTTCAGTTTTAACAATTTGTTGACTTTTTATCTTTGGATTTCAGTATCAAAATGTATTCCATGGTCACCAAATTCCGATAAATTACTGTAGCCACTATCTTGGATTATTTAGACACTGATTCTTGAAAAACACACGAAAACCCGTAATATGGAAATAAAGTAAGAAACGAGCATCAAATATCAAATAAATTTAGTTATTATCTAAGGCCAATACTCTTATTTTATGCAATTTTATACAATAATCATATGCACGTGTCTAATTGTATATGTACATATGAAATGCATAGGTGTAAGTCATGCATATCGCCAGCTTAAATCAAACGACTTGAATTTCTCTTTGTATTCCTACTCGCATATACTAGCACACGACTGAGATTTATTGTCCTCAACTGATTCCCAAGGGGTCAAATTATTATAATTAACCATTCATTTGGGGTTCTTGTCAAGGCATATGTATTGCATCACGTTCGTGCTTGTTTGTATACATTGTTTTATATTTGTTCATACACCTATACCCGGGGGATTTGCTGGTAATGTCTCATTCTTATCTTTGCCTTTTGCTATGTTCTTCCGGGTTCAGTCCTAAGGAGGTTGAAATGTCAAACCATGGTTTTGGTCTTCAATGAGAATTTCCTTAACTTTCTAATATTACTGCTTCAATTTAGGTATCCACCTAGTCTTAATGCTTCCTGACAACTTATTCCATTAAATTTGATAGCATTCAAGTTTTCCCATCCTTGGTCTTTGTACCAAATGTTTGGCTCCCCCACTTATCTGGTTTATCGTTCATTATTCGTCTTCTAGAGTTAATCATGCAAAGTACTCCGTGCTCTGATCTCCTACATATGCTTAATTAATTTCACAAGGTCATCATTATATGGATTCAAGCCTTAAGGTAGCCTTCTACTTTATACAACCAAGACTTCTAGGTTTATTCTAACTATCACATACCATCGTTCTCAGTCTCCACACATAATAGTTACATGATGTCCCTCAATTTGTTCATTATTCATCCATCTTTCTTACGTGTCATGCTCCGAATTCCTATAAACTTGGGGACGTGAACTAAAAAAAGGAAAATAGCATAATAACCTCATCTCATCCCATCATCCTGCCATAGTATATATAAGTGTCTCATGAGTGTCCAATACAATATCATCCTCATAGTAATAGATACATAATGCATGATCCAAGCAGTAACATCTTGCTGTACACAAAATGTCTCATAGAGCTGCATGCTCGAATAAAATAAAAGTAAAAAGTCTGAACATTACCAACTCGAGTCTAACTCACCTCTATCACTTCAACTCCTTGCCAAAGCTATGCCTGCTCCTCTGGCAAGCCAGCACCACGCTTTGATCCTACATCACCATGTGAGTATAT
>MKEJ01083705.1:0-10487 GCA_001753735.1 Embelia ribes | reverse complement strand
ATAATTTAAAAATAAATAATTATATGCGACCCTTGTAACGTATGAGCTATAAGCTAGTATACAATTATACTTTATTATTTCAAAATAAGTGTCGTTTAAAATTAATACATAATAATTAAGAAAATCAATTAATAGTTTCAATTTTAGCAAAAAAAATATTTGTATTACGTAAACACCCTCCAATAAATATTTGAGTTGTCTAGAGTGGTAAAAAATTTAGTTGGATAAATATGGTTTAATTGGAAAAAAATCATAAATATACATTTTTTAGTTTTTAAAGCGATACTTATTTGGAAACACACAAACTACACAAAAGTATACACAATCCATAGGATAAATTAAATTCAAAAACTATTGTTGAAGCTTAGCCGAGTCGACTCAACATGAAGTTAACACGGTTAGTTGACCTAATAAATGATTTATAGTTTTACAAGAGGCTTAAGATCAGAAAAAATCTGCTTGCGATAGAATCATCCCTTGTCGTGCGACGAAAAGATACTCATTCCCTACATAAATAAGTGGTACAAATTATTTATTTAGGGTGTTCTAAAATATTTACTACACTTGTTTTTTTATATTAATTTAATACAAAATACAGGCGATTGTCAATTTTAACTCACATATAATTAATAAGTATTAGAAAAAAGTAAAACTTAATAGGGATAATATTTGTATTTGTATGTCATTCAAATTTTTAAAAAATATTTTTTAATATTTGTCTAAAATTATGTATCACTCTGACTGTGCCAATTATTTGTGGACGGATGAATCATTATTTTAAATAAATTTGGTAAACTCATTAGTGAAAAATATCAATGCTATGCACACTCAAAATTTTTATCCAATTTTTTTATCTATTGATATGACAAAAGGATATTAGTTTCAATTATTAATGTAATATAATTGAAAACTAATCACACTTAAATATTCTTTGTGCCAAGTGAGTAACTAAGTTTTTTAGGTAGAGCTATTGTTTCTCATCGAAAGATAGGGTAACATCCATGTAAAAAAAACATAAATTTAATGAAATGACTGAACTTATATTAAAAAAAATTTGACACTGTAATACTAAATAACAAATAAAAAAATTTACACTAAAAGTTTTGGAATTATGCGGGTGGCTATAGCCTGCAACTCCCTTTAGCAAACTGCTAGGTCTGTTCCGGACATAGAGAATATCTCTGTTTTGAATTCGATATAAAAGACTATTCACCACCTAGATAGTTTGGAATTTGGGATATAGGTAATAATAGAGATATTAAAGGTGCAAAAGTCAACAGTATTAGCTAGAAAACGAAGCAAATGGGTCGCAAACTTTATCCGAAAGTAGACGAGGAAGAATTGGGTAAAGCAGCAATGGTCCAGCAGCACCAGCAGAGGCGAAAAGCAGGCATCGGGATCAGGGAATGGATAGTGGTTTCGGAGTCAGGGGACTCCCATGTGGAGGAGGTCGGGAAGCACTCAATCATGAGGCGGACAGGTCTCCCGGCCCGTGACCTAAGGGTCCTGGATCCTGTGCTTTCCTACCCCTCTACCATTCTTGGTAGAGAACGTGCCATTGTCATCAACTTGGAACATATCAAGGCGATCGTCACTGCTAAGGAGCTCTTTATGATCAAATCTACCAACCCGCTTGTTGTCCAGTTTATCCATGATCTCCAAGAACGAGTTTCTTCTCCTAGAGACATAACTGCACCGGTAATAACAATGCTTCTTCACTTATACCCTCTCACTTTTTCCGTTTGGGAACTTGTGGGCATTAAATCCCAAGGGATTTGAACTTGTGAGTGCCATGATTTGTAACCAAAGTTGTATTGGACTTTGCCTTGGTTTTACAATTGATTTGAAGTCTAGACGCTAAGGGCATCTAAAATTTTTCTATGGCTTCAGTGGTGTCGTATGAATTTCTATGAAAATAAATAAAAAAAAAGTATTGAATTTCCTATTTTGTATGTGGAAAAAGGCAAATTTTTAGTTTCAGGAATTTTCTTTTATTTTCAGTGATGGCATAAGTTTTGTTCAAGACTTCAAGCTAGGAAGTCTCTTCTAATGAGGACAGTTACTTCCCCATGAATGGATCTAATGATCTGTTTGCTTTCCCCTTCTTTTTGATTAAGACACATTGAAAAGGCAATTGAAGGAGAAAAAAAAAACATAACTATTATTTTTTGTTAATCAAGAGAATTTAGAATGAAGTGAACTCATTGTTGAGTATGAAATTCTTTGCTCCAATTTTGCGGTTAAATATAACTTATTGCACTATCACTTCTTCAGATATTGTTTGGGACTTTTTAATGCTGTCATAGGAAACATTTTCTTCATTATGCTTTTTTTTTTTTACACTGATGACTTCAGCTGTAGAACTACAGTCAACTACTAACCATATATACCTTTCTTGAGCAACCATTGAATATTCTGTTATCCACTTCGAATTTCAAGTTGTTGTAGATAACTGTTTAGAGATTTAACATCCCTGTGCCACGTGACATGTCAAGTGTTCATTAAAAAGGTAGCTACATTTTTTTTTCAATCCGAAATCGACAATGATAGCAGGAAAGGATATGTTTTTACTTACATTTCATGATTAATTGAATTCCATTCCTGTTATGTATGCAGCATTTTCAGAACAATGAAGACAGCAACACCACAAGGACAGGAATGGTAGATGGGCAGAAATTGTTACCATTTGAGTTTAGAGCACTTGAAGCCTGTCTTGAGTCTGCTTGCAGGTGTCTTGAATCTGAAGTACGTAACCATCTCGGTACCTTATGCGAAATATACAGATGCATTACTTTCCTGAATGTCTTGACAAACATGTTTTCAAAAAATGGGGTAACAAAAAATAAAGCAAATAGGCGATGCACTGGTTTTGTTTTTGGATTCTTTTCTTTTTTAATTTTAGATAAAGTACACTTCCCTTCTTAGCTCCAGGAACACAATTTCACATTTGTTTATACCAAAATGTCAGAGAAAGATTTACTTTTTTAAGAATGAAATAGGGGATAGAACTTTTACGGTTTGCCTTATACATAATGAAGCCCATCAAAAGTGTACAAAGTTTTTTTGCCTGTTCGTGAAATTCTTTTACACCATACCATGGTACAAGCCTGTTTAAATTTTTGAGTTTTGAAATTTTAGTACTCGAAATGTATTTGCTGCTGAGTAGAGACTCATGAATGTGGTGGAGCTTTTTGGTTACTAAAATCTTTTTATGGCGTGGCTAATTATGCTAGTCTAACTTTTTCTGTTGGGGGATTTTGTGGTCATTAGGGGATATAAAAACTGAAAAGAATGGTAACGCACTAGGCAACATGATCGATCAAAACATGATTGAGTTAGTTCAATAGTGATGGAGAATTCCTTTCAACCAAACTATCGGAATGTGAATTCGACTAAAAAATCACTCTGACTTGAATTTCTATAGGTTATGGACATACACACCTCAATTAAGACTTGTGAGTCAGGGGTTCGTCCCCTTAAAAATAGCTTATTTGAAAATAGGGTTAAGACTTGCATACATCAGACCCTCTCTAGACCCTGCAATGTTGCAGCCTTGTGCACCGGGCTATACGTGTATATACAATTAACCAGAACTAAAGCATCATAAATTATTCCATTGCTTAATTATTTTGTGATGGTCCAAGCATCATAAATTATTCCATTACTTAATTATTTTGTGATGGTCCTAAAATTTTCCTCAAAATTGTGATTAACTTTTTATCAATGCAGACTCAAACTCTGGAGCAAGAAGCATACCCAGCATTGGATGAACTGTCTTCCAAAATCAGCACGCTTAACCTTGAACGTGTTAGACAGATAAAGAGTCGTTTAGTAGCAATATCTGGTCGCGTGCAGAAGGTAAATATGAATGACCTGTCATTATAACTCCACTTAATGTTGCTAATAAGAAATAAGAATATATTTTCACTTAACCATTGATTTTTTCTTTCCTAATCCTAGTAGTCGATGTTGAGAATGTTACATGTGATCCAACGTTCCATTTATTTTCGGTCTGGTTTCTTACTATATTTTAGGACATATTATGTTTTAAACTTCGTGTTGTATCGTATATTATACATATTGGACGCCTATCGCAGGAGAAGCTTGGTGTAAGCTAAACACATTTTACTTGTCAAAATGATCATTGAGGTGAATAAGCTTGGTATAAACTGAAGTACTGAACTGATATTCGATCTGTGTACAGAAACTGCACATGTTTTCAAAAGCTGTTTGGAGAACTGTTTCCTAAACTGTTTGGAAACAATTTCTAAAATGATTTTGAAAACAAGTTATGCAATCAATTTTATTTTGCTTACTAAACTGCTCTTTGGATCGGAAAATGCTTTTTTGGAAGGTTTGGAGCATACAATGTTTCTAAAACTATTTCTAATGCAGTTTTCAAAGTCAACAAGCTGATTTCCAAATATGTAACAAAATAATTTTGAAAAACAACATTTCGGAATCCTGTTTATTATATTGTAAATTTCTCAAACTTCCCTATGTTTGCAATGGAGAAGAAAAGAAAAGGAATCCTTAATTAAGATTTGCGCTAATATGGTAGTGATGTGAAATATGGGGAATTATGATGGAATTCTTAAATGAATACTTGCAATATACATGCTCTAATAATCCTAAAGCCATTAGTCCAGCATTTTTAGGCCTCATCACCCACGGCCACAAGTATCCCTCTCTTCACCTTCTCCTTCTGTTCTCCCCTGGCCTCCAGCCAATTCCCCCATGGCCATTTCGTCTCTCCACAATTTTATTGTTTCTTCCGAAATTTATCTGGGAGATAAATAACTACTCATTTTTCTCTCTCTGTCCCCGTATAAATTTCTGTGCTAATACTTCAGTTCTATTATGATTCATGCTGATGGAACTTTTTAAGTTTGTCATGATATATGCCTATTGATTCCTATTTTAGAAATTTTTAGTATTATTGTATCACAAAGAAAACAGGAACTTGTGACCGATTCCTTTTCTTTACATTGCTATCTCTATGTTGTTTGTTATTTAATTTATAGGTGAGAGATGAACTTGAACATCTGTTGGATGATGACAATGATATGGCTGAAATGTATCTGACGGAAAAGCTTCATAGTCAGTTCATGGAACATACATCAGGAAGAGATAGAGAGGAAGTATACAATGAGGAACATGAAACTGATGAAGAACGGTATATATTCATCCAAACTTCTACTTAATTAGCTTCTTGTTATAATTTTCCACCTGCGGCATTGGAATAGAGTCTTAAACTATAGTATGTCTTGAAATAAGTCAATTAGTGCAATTAAAACTTACATTTGTTCGTGGAAATTATGATTTTCGACTACAGATAATACAGATACAGTTTAAAGGTTTTTTTTAACTGCAATCTGATGTGGATTTGCACCAGCAGGTTTAAAGTTTTTTTGAGTGGCTTATCCTTTCAGCGGTAGCTTAAACAAACTATCATCTTAATCTTCATACTGAAGGTGTACATAGTAGTTCTTCTTTAGGTTTAAGGAACCCAGAGTTTTTAGTTTTACTATGTAACCATAAAATTGAAACATGATAATGGTGTGCTTCAGCGCTAAAATTTCAGACATAAGAAGCATAGCTCCAATATATGAAAGTGTATTTCATCTCAACATAAACTTTTTGTACCAACCCTGTTCTAGGCATAATCTCCATGGACATTAATTCTAGCCATTCCCTCTCTCTTGCGCGAGAGAAGGAGAATATAAACTTCAATGTATTGGTTAAGATAATATTGTTAGTGCTGAGAAAACAACAAATTAAATATTTCATTATAGCAGTTGTAGCTCTGCACTATTTAACTGCGTATAATTCCTTTTGTTTTCTAAATTTCTGAATGGCTTTAATGAAATGAAAATCAATGAAAAATAAAATTTTCTAGGATTTACAATAACATCTTCATGTTTAGATGTTGTGTTCTTTTATTTCTCTTACTAGACAACATTCTTTATATCATCCAGGTATGAAGGAGACAAGTCTGGTCACAGCTCCGAGATATTTAGCACAGTAAAGCCTAATGTTGAGGAGCTGGAGATGCTTTTGGAAGCTTATTTTGCACAGACTGATGGCATCTCACAGAAATTGTTCCATGTATGTCTCATTTTTGTCTCAGGATTGATATTTCCACTATAAATGTTGCCAATTCACCCATCTTTTATTTTCTGAAAAACTACATAATAATTTGAAGAGAAAAACTTCTTTGAAGTGCCCCTTTTTATTCTTTTTGATCTCGTCGGCGAACTGCTATACATTATCAATGTTTTACAGAGATGAACCATGGAGTTGTTCTTTGAATCTTCTTAGTTTAGTGAAAGAAATAAAGCTAGGTTTGAGCCTTTCTGTGTTTCAATGTTTCATGCTATTTTTTTTCTTTTTAATAGAACTTCATGAGAGTGGTTCTTGTCATCGTTGCAATTAGACAAATGAATACCAACTTGTAGGATGAATATTCGAGTCCAAAAAGGTTTTGTAATTTTTGGTAACATCCTGGAAATTCAGAGAAATTTTTTTGCATTTTAATAATATTATATAGCATGATATAATATTATTATTATGTATTATATGACGTGATAGTAACAAGTATGATTATATTTATAGAAAAATATAAATAATGTGTAGTGCGTAGTCGCGTGGAGTAGATATAGCGTTGGTTAGTGTAGAAACGAAGTTGCGGTCAGAGTTTGCTGGTAGATGCGTTAAGGCGCGTAGATTGAGTTTCAGGCACTCAAATACCATTCTGAAAGTTGTTTGACACTTTCATTAGTGTCTATAAGTGATTCTGAATGTTTTTGGAAATTTTTGGCCTGAGGTGTTTGGACCCAAAATTCCCGTGGCTTCGATCGATCCAGGTGCATTTGGATCGAACTGCTTTGACTGACTTAAGTTGCGTGGACCAAAACACTTGTCTTCATTCCATTAAATACAATTCCGAAAATAGGAGAGAGGAGTGGTGGAGTCTTAATTTTTACTCCTTTGAGCTCCGATTTCATCTAGCCTCGGTGCCCGGATCCGCATAAAAAGTGAATTTTCTTCACCCTCGAGACGAGAAGATCGTTTCTATATCAAATCGAGGGGCGATGAAACGGCGGATTTGGGATTTTTGCTTAGAAAGTCTCGGGAGAGCTTCTAGTACGTTTGTAGGTACGGTAGACAATACGCTCTAACTTAAACTTGAGAATTTTCCGTATGTGTTCATGAATGTTACCGTAGAAAAAGGGAATCGGCACAATCCCTTAGGCGAACGTGTTTCTGTAGTCGTAGTATGAACGCTAACTTGAATTGTATACTTTGTAGGATACCGTAGTGGAACGTAAATTGATACGTTCATGAGGATTGTTATTGGAGTAAATGTAGGAAGAAGTTGTAACATGACTAATTAACTTGCGTAGTTAAACTTCTCATGTTATTATTATTGCATTTATTCATTTATATGTTATTCTCGCAGTTTATCAATTACATGTTATTTATTTTAAGAACTTCATTATCATGCTTATTATGAGTAGCAATGTAAATCATATGAGGAGACAAACATGCTTTTACATTCATGGAGGAGCATGACATTGGTAGGACAATGTATCACTTTTATAAAAAAGAAGCAATGAAGCCTACAACCTTACCGTGAAAGTCGAGACACCTGCAGTAGGGATTAACCATTTATTTGACGCAGTGTGGGCGAAGGATAAATGAAGGTTTTGTTTCCGTTGCAATGTGGGCGTGGGAACTTAGTGGCGAGTGTGTCGCCAAATTTTATGGAGGAGTAGATACATGTCCGAAACAGTGTCGAAGTTGCAGGCATGTAGTGTTAGTGCAGTTTCATGTATAAGAGGCATACAAAGCATACATGAGTAGTTTATGTATTTGTTTCATGATTCATATTTGTTTATGCTTATATATATCCATGCTCATACATGTTTCATATATTGCTTAGCCTCTCGTTTACGTTTTTGCAGATTGCCTAACTGCCACGTTTCCACATTTTCTTTTCTTATATCTTGTATTGTAGGCCCGGAGGCGGGTATTGAGTATCATTGATGATGTGAAATGCTGTAGACTGAGTAGTATCGTCGTGCAGTAGCAATTAGTTGCGTTGATGAGATAGCGTTAGAAAATGTATTTCCATTTTATTTTCTATTCTATAAAATTTTTCTTCCTTCTTATTCTCAAAAAGGAAACATATACTCGTTCCATGGGTTTCTCGGGATTTAGGGCGCAACAGTTTTAAAGAGAAATAGTTGCTTGTTAAAACTTTTATATTGGATTTAATGAGGAAAAAAACTAATAATTTTCTAACCAAAAAGTTTGCAGGAATTCAAATTTCTATTTGCGATTTTATCACTAATAAGTGAATAATATGCAATGGAATGAGCCAAACAAGTAACCTTCTCCTGCAGTTCAGGATTTGTCCATGGGAAGACTACCTACTAGAGACCTGTTAGCAACTTTTGAAATATCCTAGTCCAAAAGGAACTACATAGAGTTGTGAAGTATAATTACCAGTCTAACCAGGGGTAATTTTTTCACTATGTTTTCGGAATTCAATATTTAGTCCATTGGTACTGGTTCTGCCATTTGTGTAAGAAGTGCGCACTATATATTTATATATCTCTGAATTTTCCATATGCTAGAATGTCATGCTGCATATTGAAGGATTACGGCTCTGTTTGGAGTGATTCTTTGTTCGAGTTTTTTTAAAATTTATTTTTTTTGTTAGTGTTAGGAACTAAAGAAACTTAGTTGTTGTTAGGTACTGTAGAAATAAATTGCAAAAGAAGTTGAAATGTGTTTGATATATGTTTCTTTTCATACATTTACGTTAAAGCAAAAGAGAGGGTCGAGAAAGTGTTTTTGCATGAAAATGTACAAAAGCTTGTTCTTAGGATACTTTGGCTACATTTTTTTGTGCCAGTTAAAAAAATAAAAAATTCAACCAAACACGTATACATCTTTTTCGGAAGGAGAAAAGTAGATAAATTTTCTCAGACCAAAGCGAGAAATTTCTCTGTGAAATTCTTTTTTGTCACTAACTAGTGGGTTTATGGTTAGATGAGTGAGTACGTGGATGATACAGAGGATTTTATCAACATAATGCTGGATGACAAGCAAAATCAACTGTTGCAAATGGGAGTGATGCTCAGCACCGGAAACATGATATTGAATGCAGGTATTGTGGTGGTTGGGGTATTTGGCATGAACATTCACATTACTCTCTTTGATTCTACACCTAAACAATTTTGGGAAGCCACTTTCGGTACTATTGGTGGTTGCATCGCTTTATATCTCATTTCTGTTGGCTGGGGTAGAACCAAGAGACTGCTATAGGGTTGTACCAGTGACAGACAAATTCGCCTCAGCATATATTTAAACATTTTTGCATACTTGGGTTCTTCATCTGCTGCCTGTGACCACATATCAGCGGTGTCATGGTTGTTGCACCCCATATTGTTTCCTGTTGATGATGTCGGATTTTTTTTTTCCGTACTCCTTTTCTTCAAAATAGGATGCATTTCGTACTTGCATATGCTCACTCCATGGTTTCAGATGCTATATGTAACTTGAACTAGTTGGTCACTTCGTCGTTTTCTATTTTGTTCCGTTAATGTTATATACATATCTCATTATTAGAGATGATCGTGTTCTAGATTATTTGCTTGGGAAAAAAGATGCTATCTTCCATAGTTATGTTGTTTTTCTCTGGCTGAAAGAGTCAATTTCGTGTTATAATTCAATCTACTCTCTGATAAAAGAAAGAAACTTGACACCTGGTATTGGAAACCACATCGTTCAACAACTGGTCTCAATGGATTTTAGAAAACAAGGCAGGTGTTTAATATTACAGTTCGTTGGTGGATTACTCTGTAGTATCTCGTGGTCCCAGTTTCGTTCAACAATTGAAGCGGCCAGAGGGCTTTGAAGACACTGGAAAAATGCATGAACAATATGATATAATACACGACGCACAGCAGACCATATGCTATCTTGCGTGATTTCAATATTGGTGTATCACTGCAATATTTCATACTAGTGAAATTTGTATTTACGAAAGTTATAGGCCGAGTCAGCACCATAGGTAGCTAGATATGGATTATGGTATGAGGTAAAGATATTTTCAGTTGCATGACAAAAATGGGTATACACTAATTAAGCATAGAATAAAGTTGGAAAAAAAAAACGCAGCAAAGTATGTGTGTTAAATTGTTCAATTTGGACTTTGGTGTAGTTAGAGGAACATAATCATAAATGTAAACCTCGAGATGATCCACCAAAGAAGATTTATCTGTATTCTCATAGTGATATGATTTGCAGATGTAGATATCCATTTTGATTATAAGTTCGCATATAGCATGAAGATAACTGGTAAGTTGAGACCCACACTTAAAATTACTAGCAGGGTACACATTTACTGGCGGTTTATCAATTTGCTCTCTTCATTTTAGAATTTTTTTTTGTTTCTTTTTAAGTGTCCATTTAGA
>MKEJ01083701.1:0-10715 GCA_001753735.1 Embelia ribes | reverse complement strand
TTTTTTTTTTTTTTTTTTGAAGAGTATATGAAAACTCATTTTTTTTGCTTTTTCAGTTTTTCAAATTTAAGTTTAAAAAGAAAAAAATGGATTGTATTTTCAAATATTAGTAGGTTTGAACTATCTTTGAGCATATAAAAAATTGAAATTAAAATACATTATATTTGTGAATTTTACTTCAATACTCATAACTAGAAAATATAATTTATTTATCTTTAATACTATCCAAATATTACTCTTTCATTTCTGAATTCAAATGCCATAGTTGTTCATAAAAATTTAGTTATTTTTCATACAAAAATATTTATTATTAAAATTGGTTGTTCATAAAAAAATTTGTTATTTTTCATACAAAGGTGTGTGTTATTAACTTATAAAAAAAAAGTTGTATATTATTAAAAAAAATAAAGGTGTATGCTATGTAAACAAATATTTTACATAGCAAAGATGCGTATAAAGTATACATCTTTCCATTTTATTATCCAAGCATATGGAAGTAGACAAGTCACTATTGGTTGAAATGATTTGTGGAGGGAGAGAACGCGGTGAAGTGAATTGAATCTTTGTAGATAATCGATTAATCATTTGTATTGATTCAATTTATTATTGTCAATGTTTTTCACGTTGTAAAACTACCAACATATTTGTATTTATTATATTTGAAATAAGAGACTTAAAAAACATAAATTGCCAAATATATTTTGAATTTTTAAAAATAGTTTTTCAAAAATTGACATCAAACAAGTTTTCTCATATAGAAAATTGAGATATGAAAAAATCTTAAACACCAGCTATTAAAAATTGAAAAATGAACAACTAACCAAAAGCTTTCATCTCATACCTGTTTTTAGAGAAACAGATTTTGAATAAAGAAATTTGAAAATAATGTGTGGTATTGTTTTCACTTATTAGAGTTAATGTTTAGGAATTCAAAATGCTATTTTTTTTTTGTGCTCGAGGTTTGGTATTGTATTTATGTATCTGTTAATTGTGTTGCTTTGATCTTTGAGCATTCACACCAATGCCCCTAAATGGGTTCCTATCCTAAATCTTAGACATGAAATCCAAGGGATTTATCAACCATCGTATCCAAACACTCTGGAATTTGGTAAATGAGAAAATTGGGAGTTATAATGTTTCCCTTGAACTAGGAGATTGTTGTTTCATCCCCATGTCCATTTTCAAGTTTAGGGAGTATGTGTGGACATTCTCCATATCTCAATCGATTGAAATTTAGGAGTTCGAAATAGGGAAATTGGTGGGAATGACTTTGGGGTGGGATTCGTTGTGTTCCCAGAACTTTCTTTTTGTTCTTGTTTACTTAATTTGTAATTCTTTAAAAGATTCTGAGAGCATTCACACCAGTCTTTTTATAAAATTTATTTCTTTTAGAGAAACTCATGTGAAATATGGAATAAAAAATGCTTCACAGCAGTGTTTCTCTTTCTAAAAATCTGAGGAGATTTGTTACAATAAATTTATGAGTGGTAAAATTTACTATTTACAATTTTTCTATTATAAAAAAGATTTTTTTTGCACAAAAACTATGAAGCCCTAGTTAACATTTGGGAATTATTTTTGTCTCTTATTATATGATATATAATTATTCTAACAATTTTTTTACAAATTTTATAGGGTGAACAATTTTTAAAATGTATTTCTAGTAGAATAAATGAAATTATAGAAAGTCAGATATCTAAATTAAATGAGAAAGGTTGGGGGAATACTCTTGCTGCCCAGCTTTATAGTTGAGTTTATTGGCTTTCTGACTTGTAAAATTCAAGTTTTAAGATAGATTCATCATCCGTCTAGCGTTTCTTTAGTTTGAATAAAGCTAGTTTTTTGGTTTAAATGTTGCGACCAAATGGCTTGAATCATAAGCATTATTCTACCTAACTTGTCTCATGTTACATTAGCAAAATTATAATTTCTGCTTTACAAGTTCGATTCAAATACATACCAGTTTCTTTTCACATGTATAACCTATATTACCGAAATTACTAATATCCTAACGAATTGCGAATTGGTACGCACGTTCCAAAGTGTGGTGCATCTCTGTGCCAAATCACCAAAATTAGGGAACTAAGGCAATCCGAGACAATTGTACTATTAAAATTTGTTTCCGGAGAGAAATCTAATACATACAAGTAAAATATTGATGTTATTTATGTTAGTTTCAAGTTTGAAAGTATTATATTTCATATTTCAAAACAATTGTAGAAGTTTAAGTTAGGCTTAACTAGATGTTGACTTTTAAGAAACTTAATATAGTGGCCTTATACCTGCTAAGTTAAACCTATAGAAGAGTACCCTTACTGTACTGCGTTTTACAATATGTAGCGTACCACGTTTCTGTTTCCGTTCTACGTTCCGGACCGGAACGATCAATGTTCCAGTTAACCTAGTTTATAACTTTGCATGTTCTGAAAATGTTTGTTTAATAAAAAAGCACTAAATAATTTGAACACATTTTTGGGATTCAATTTGGATTTCTTACTGTATTTCCCTTAAGTGGAGTATAAGGTCTAGGGATGGACCTATAAGTTTTTAAGGAGGCTACAACCTCCATAATTTTTTTGTGTCAAAATTTTGAGTATAAAATTTTTTATTTATAAATTTAGTGTTAAATTTTTTGTATTACCTTTTTTTTTTCAATGATCAATCATTTATTTTTTTGTGTCAAAATTTTCAGTATAAAATTTTATATTTATAAATTTAGTGTTAAATTTAGTTTCTTTTCACTAATTAGGTCTCACTTTATATGAGAAACAAAAGGCTTGAAACATAATGTTTCTACCCTTGGAATACAAATGTATTGCTTCTGTGTAGATTTAACCAGTGCTGTCTTGTTTCTATTTTTAGATCACATTCAACAATGGTGAAGGCTGTTGTCGTTCTTAGCAGTTCCGCAGGTGTTGCTGGCACTGTGTTCCTTACTCAAGAAGAAAATGGTATGGTTAAGTTGTTTTAATTTGGGCCATTACCCGTTTGCCATTGTTTTATTATGTGAATCAAATTTTTTTTGTTTATTGTATTTCTCAGGTCTAACTACAGTTACGGGAAGCCTTTCTGGCCTGAGCCCTGGTCTTCACGGTTTCCACGTCCATGCTCTTGGTGATACAACTAACGGTTGCATGTCAACTGGTAATTTCTCCACTTTTAGATGATCAATTATTTATTTTTCATATTAATTTATGTATTTATAGCAAATTATATAAATATGGACGACCTCCGCATTGCGGTTCCCGGGAAGGGTATGATATATGCATCCTTTCCGTGTTTCCAGGGAGACTGTTTCAAAGGTAGAACCCGTGACCCTCATGTCGCAACGAAGTCGTGCATGACCCTAACTTATAGAAATTATTGAATGAAAATCATATTCACAATACCAGTATTCTCTATTTAGTTTCATATTTTTGGTGATTCCATTTGTAGGACCTCACTTTAATCCCTGTGGCAAAGAGCATGGGGCTCCTGAAGATGAGAATCGTCATGCTGGGGATCTTGGTAATGTCACAGTTGGTGCAGATGGTATGCAGTTTTTTCATGCTACTCCTTTTTTGCTTATTGTCATCCTTGTGTCTTGCAATATGGTCCTTTCTATATAATGATGATATGGCCATTATGCCATTATATCAACATGTCTATTACATAAACTAAATTTATGACCTTTAAACCATTTTGGATAGTCATCCAATGGTAGCTACACCTTATGATGTTAATATTTTATATGCCATTAACTTGTTCCCGCAATTTCTTATGCTTTAGGTACTGTGAATTTCACTATCACTGATAGCCAGGTAATTAGTTCTAATTCAAAAAGATTTCTAGATACATGCTATACATATTCTTGATCGGATTCTTCTTCACATAATCGCTTTTGGTTTACAGATCCCTCTTACTGGCCCTAATTCCGTCATAGGCAGGGCTGTTGTTGTTCATGCTGACCCCGATGATCTGGGAAAAGGTAATATTCATTATGTTAGGAATAAGTGTTTCAATTCTTATGTTGACGTGATTTTTTGCTTATTATCGTGTGACATGAGCTCAAGAACAAGAGGTTCGGTCAACAACAATATTCCTCTTATATGAAAATTAGAGCACATCGTAGTTGATCTGTTAGTTCTTGCTGATTTATGCCTTCAAAAAAATTTTTGAGCAAAATTGGAAGTTGACAGGACATGTATTACGTATAGTATTGAAGTCTGTTGTATTGGACGGTTTGTATTAGAGGGCGAGAATGAGTTGTGCTCTTTGTTAGCTCAAGCATTTATAAAATCGTTTCTGATTGTGAAATATATTATGGTTTATGGAACAACTGAAATGCAAGCCTTTTCCTTTATTATCAGTGTATTTATTTTTAACATGTTTTTGCATTGACAATAACAAACATAAATATAGAGTAGTGGGTATTTTGTAAATTCAAAAGAGCAATATAATTGCGATTCCTCTGCAAATGTTGAATTCACTATCTGGTGGATCAATAGTACTCTACTGATAATAAGGCAAAGATGTTCAGTGGAGCGGTTGAATATCATAGAGATGGCGATAAATGGATTATAAACAGAACTGTCATCTCCATGTGTAATTTGGACTGTGGTTTAAGGGATAACAAACTAAAATGATTGGCCTTAAGATGACTGAACTAAGTCTTGGCTGTATCACTTGCACAATTGGCATTGTGCGAAATGGGAAAAAATCTTGTGTTTTGCAATTTGATTTTGATATATTCACTGATAAGTCGAGTGAAAACTATCGAGGTTTGACTCTTTTTCTTGAGCCGTATGATTACCAATAAAGGTTTCTCATGAAGAAGAATAGACCTTGTTGAACAACTTAGTTAGGCCAGTAGGAGAGATTAAGCCCTTCATTGATCGCTAACTATACATCTGCATTTCCAACCTTCTAATGTTGCTAATATTTCCAACGGTGATAGTGAATGTTTCCTTCAACTTTTAGGTGGCCATGAACTTAGCAAGAGCACTGGGAATGCTGGTGGAAGGATTGCTTGCGGTAAGTATCTTTCGACTTGAATCAAGTCTTATTAAGATGCAAGGAAGTTCTTTTTTCTCTGCCAGTTTTAGTGTTTATGGTATCCGTGTATGTTTCTTTGCTTTCCTTATTTTATACGCTAAGTTTACCCACATAAAGAAAAAAAGGCTTGAAAATAAGCTATAATTGATAGATGCTTGACAGTGGTGTAAGTTGCAACATTTGTCGCTATGAAGTGTCCATAAGTTGAAAATCTCATTTGTCGGCTCTTTTTGGGTTGTGTTTGTTTTATAGGTTTCTTTGGTAGTAGCTTTTAAGCTCAAGACTTTATTAGTTTTTTGTACTTGAGAGATAGACTGACCGACTATTCTGGTTTTAATCTAAGTTGTTTTGGCTTAAGAAAGCTAGAAGCTCTAAGCTTAATGCATCTGGGTTTTTTTTTTTCTTGGTATGAGAAAGGCTAGCTTTTTTGCTAAAAAGCCGCAACCAAGCAAACCCTTAATACTACTAGTAATCCACATCTGATGTTTATTGTTTGATGGTAAAATAATGCAACGCTTTCTCCTATTGTGCTGCAAAATCTAAATGCTAATGCACAGTCTTATCTGACTGAATAAGTTGTTCTGTGAGTTTAATTTCTATTCACCACCGGTGTAGAGATCCCATACACCATCGGCATTAGATGAAATATATGTGTCTATTTTCATATGTGGGAACCACCACAAATGCATATGTATCATTCATCTAAGCCCATTGGTGTATGAAAATTCATATTGTATTAAAATTAAATTCTTGCTATGTATCTCACTATTTTGTGTTCATCATTTTATGACATTGTTACATTGGTATGTTTTGTAGGTATCATCGGTCTGCAGGGTTGATAAGCTACGCATCAGTTGCTATTCTATGCAATTGAAATTTGCCCTCTTCTACTGTAGGGCATATCTGGGTTTGAGACAAAGTTGATTTGTATGAATAATAGTATTAAACTGCATCTGTGAATCTATGGTTCGGTCTGTTCCGCATGGTGACTTATTTCTCCACATGGTAAACTGAGTTATCATGCGAACTTTTGAGTATCATTGAGTGATACCTTTTGTTTCTTCGTGCAATAGGAAGTTGTCACTATATATGGGCTTGTTTGATTGTTGCTTATAAGCTCAATTTTTTTTGGTTTTTTGCTTTAATGCTTAAATAAATTGACCTAAATAAGCTGAAAGTTTTAAATTTGATCTATTTAGCCTTTATCTTAGTTAGAAATAACTTGACTTATTTGCTTAAAAGTTATAACCAAACGAGTTCTATATCTGGCATGGTGGTACCTATGGGTTTCCTGGTGGTATAATTTAATTCAAGGCCGTATGCTCAAGCAAGTGGCGATCAATCTCAAGTATGAATATTCTGTTCAAGTATGAACGGTTAACGAGTCCCGCTATGTTGAGAATTTGAAATTCAAATGGGCTTTTGTTTGTTCTCTCATGTAGAAAAAGTGCTTTACCGACTAGAAACTAAACAGAAATTTTAAAAGCAAACATCGACTGATGCATTTTCTAGTTTTCATCGTCGGGCCACAAATCGAGCTGAGTTTGATTTTGGGTGCATTTAATGAGGCTATTTAATATTTAGTTTCAATTTTTTCCTTGGAGTTAGTAGATGAGATATGAAATGATTTGTTAACAAAATAATTCATTTATATTTAATTTGTCTTATTTATTAATTAAAGAATCTAAAAGGTTATATATATATGTTCATGTATTTATGGAGGAATTCAAAAAGTCAATTTGGTGTCACTTTTTGACTGGCTGCATGTGATCATCAATTGGAGTGACAAGTTTTGTGGGCACGGAGCGCCAAAACAGTAAGCAAAACTCAAGTCACTCGCTCATGGAGTAGCAGCGTCAGAATAACATCGTGACTGTATGCCAAAAAAATTATGAAAACGGGAGCGAGAGTAGAAGCGTACCCTTTTCACGAATGATTCGATGACTTAGAACAAAAGCACAAAAGTTAAAGCTTACATCATTATCAAAAAATTACAAATAGACGTAATAATAACGGTGATAAAAAAAAAAAAACAGTACACGAATTCTGCTCGAGGTGGGTCAAGTCAAGATACCATTCCAAAGGTAAGTATGGAAAATCATTTACCTTTCGCAAACCGTGACCCGTTGAGCACCATTATACTCCAAAGAATTATATTTCCGTCCATATATCATATCAAAATTCGCACTAAGCAAGGAATCAAAGTAGTTAGATGTATCAAACAAATTAGAATGTAGCTTACCAAATAACATATGACAGCCACTAGACAAAATAAAGGCCGAAGAATTCGATACTCTATTAATGTTCAGTATGAGTACCATAAGAGCTTTATCTATTAAAGTCTCCAAAATTGCTATCCGATTCTCATGTTGAGGTAAGATAGTGATATTCATATCATCGTGCCATGTTCTCCTTAAAACATTGTATAATCGCATTGAAGGCTGCTGAAAGAAACACCCTATATCAAATGACGAGCATACTCTGTTAACTGCTACCTCTAATATAACTCGAGGTGAACCTAGTCCATTAACGAGCTATCGTTCCAATTCTATCTGTAACATGAAATCTCCCTGGGTATTCTCAATCCATCGTCGATTCATCGTTCTATTTATGTATCCCTTCTATTGTCGACAACTCGGCATACCTTCTGAAAAGCATAACTAAAAGTAGCCTTCATTGAAAACTTAACCAGCAGGCCGCAACCCGAGTTTCCTGAAAACTAGTATTTCACCTCCTATTTGTCGTATCCCCAGTGCAATTCCTCTATGTTTAAATCCTATTGTAGCCAACAATGTAGAACACGATATAAAGGCCTAGCCATACTCTTAGTAAGATTCAAACATTCCTAGATGAAAGTTAAATTGAGCATTATAAATTCTACCAATTGTAACCAAGATCAATGTATAAACTATACAGATGAGATAGATCATGTTTTGATATACCTTTGTCAATGAAAACTTAACATTCGAGTCCTAGGATATTCCCGTAAAGGAGACGGAGAAACGGCTGCCTACTCCATCAAACTAAAACTGAAGTTAAAATGCAGTATTATTTTGAGAAAAGCTCAGGTATAACGCTCATGTATTAAGTTAGTAGGAAATATATAACGATCTGTAAATTCACATAATATAATGTTGTTTGCTTGGGGCAAAATTACATGTGTATCGCTAAAATTTAGCAAGGAGGTCACCTATCGTGGGATTGCTCCAGCACGAGCACACTTAACTTTGGAGTTCCAACTAATTCAACCCCCACACGGCTTTAAAACGAGTTGTACTTAGTAGGTTCACGTTCTTGCTTGTATAGCACATATCCATCCCCCACCTGGGTGATGTGGGATAAATGGCTGCCCCCCTTGATACTGTGGTAACTTGCCTAAAGTGGTAGGCTACTAACGTGCCAGCTCGACAATATCTCGTGCCTATTTATTGATGTTCTCCCAAGCACAGATGGGGTGCTACAATCCACTTCCATTAAATGACGCACATCCTTGCATGGCGCCACGCTTCCATCTGAGTATTGGCTTTGATACTACCAATAATGATCCGTGAATCTATATAATACAACATCGTTTGCTTTTGTGAATCATGTAGAAAATTTGGGTGTTTTTCGAAGCTGTGTTTCGCCTATTACTAGAATTGTTGTGACCAATGAGTGACCATTCAAATGGTAAGAATTGGGGCACCGTTCGAACAGTAGAGGGGCCTCCGTTCAAACGACGTAGGTTGGGACACCGTTCGAATGGTAAAGGATTGGTAGTTCGAACGGCATAGACTATATTACCATTCTTGCTGTTACTTCAATACATTAATTAATTTCTGTCAGAATTCGACTTTTGAACAAGTAAAGGGGAGAATGTGTGGATATCTAATTAGACATGTTGACGAGTATTAATGTTTGATTTTATATGATAGGCCGCAAGACTAAGAAATGTTAGTCTATGGGTCTTTGATTTGTATTGTGATGAGTTGTAGGCCTTGGAACTGTTAGTTCAAGGGTTCACTATGACAGTAGTCGGCTTAGGCCTTTGGAGTGGGCTTATACCAAGGCTCAATTGACTGCGGGCCATCGGCTTGGGCCTTCGAGGTGCATTTATTCCAGGGTATGATGAAATGTTGAAGGCCATGGGAGGACATATATCCCATAGTTATTGTAGGCGCTATTCGTCTGGGAGTACATTTTGGATACGATAGTTAGTACTATTTTTGACTAAGTCCCAATAGGAGAACTTAGGATAAGAGCCGCTATCCATGAGCCTTTACGCATAAAGCCTCGAAATGACATATATTCTAAGTGGGAGGGCATGTGTCCAAAATAGTCGTGTGAGTTGTGTTGATGAATTGTTTCAATGTGTTAATGGATGTACATTTGGCTATGGTTGTAGAGTGTTTACCTATGTAGTTATTTGCACTCATGTCATTTATTATCATTTTTGTATTTCAATAGATTTAAATTCTTTTTTGATTTGTACATGCTTGATTGCTTTTTGGTACTATTTTTCTCTAATAAAATGCGAAGCAAAATCAGATGTCGAAGGTTAGTGGAATCAGAGATAACTTAAGAATGAAAGTCACTCGAGGGTTGAAGTTTTTATGGTTATTTATGTTTTATTTATCTTATTTTTGGAAAGTTGTGGGCCATTGGACAATATTATATGTTCATCGGTTTAAAATAAATATGTAAAGCCAAAACATGAAGGTCTAGTGGATTTAACTTCTTTTATTATTGAATTTCAATAAATTCGACCACGAGATATGTTTTGTTTGAAAATTTGTTTATTAGATATTGTAATGATTTGTTAGTGACGTGCTTAGGGCTGTGTAGTATTTTGGGGTGTTACAAAATATATGTTCTTTAATTTGGTACAAGAACTAATTTTTTTTTTGAATTGGCATTTAAGCTCCACTTATGTATATACACTTGTTGGACAACAGACTTGGATCAACCTACAAGTGTGGGAAGTGCTAAAGTTGTTTGTTTCACCCTATAAGTTTGATAATATTAAGTGTTATATAATAGACCATTCTAACCACCCAAATTAGACTTTTTACTGGGAAGCACGTGAGTTCAAATACGGCAATTTTATTTACACCACATTTTTTTGCTAAATATATAATTTCACTTCAGGCACTATATTATTAAAAACTATTTTACTTTATAGGAACTACAAACAAAATAAATAATTATATTTTCCTTATTAACACCACAAAAATGACTAAAGGGACTACTCTATCAATAATCAAAATGTCCATTTCCCTCCACTTTGTATTTTCATCTTCAACAATCATTAAACTTCTCATTCTTCATATTTTTAATCTCAACCTTTTAAACATCCCATTTTCAAAACCTCTTCATCCTATACCCTTTTCATCTTCTACCCAATTAATCATTTATCTTTTTCTTGTTTATCCCCTCACTCATTATTTCTTATTCTTATTCTCCACAAAACCCAACAATTCATTTTCTATCCAACTACTTTGCTCAAATTTTTTGTTTAAAAAAAACTTATATTTTATCACTATTAGAAATATTTTGAGCGTATTTTAAGACCAAATGAACCCATATCTCAACGAATTGCCATCTTTTATCAACTTATGAACTCAACATATTTAATTATGTATATATTACACTAATCGAACCTTGGGTAAAAAACTTTTTTTTTTTTTTGCTTATTTATGTTT
>MKEJ01083698.1:0-16970 GCA_001753735.1 Embelia ribes | reverse complement strand
ACTGACAAACTTAACGAAAAGGTTACAAAAGACTGCAGAAATTCTGACCAAAACGGGCAGAAGTGAAAAATAGTGCTAAAAACTGACAAAACTTGACGAAAGGGTTACGGAAGACTACAGAAATTTTGACCCAAATCGGCAGCTAACAATAGTGCTAAAACACTGAAAAAATGGCGAGAAGAAGTGATGAAAACGTGACGAAAGGGTTATGAAACACTAACAAACGGGTTATGAAAGACTGCAGAAATCCTGACCAAAATGGACAGCAAACAATAGCGCTAAAAACTGACTAAATTGTGAATAAAATAAAAAATCAATTATCACACAAGTTGTTAAAAATATTAGTCCACTAAATGTGAAGTACACTAAATGAACAAATAAAACAAATTAGCAAATGAGCAAATAAAATAAATAAAGTTCATTAGTTTACGCCTAGATCAGCCGAAGGAGGCTGTGAAGATGATGCTTGAGCCTCTGTAAATGCTGGTGCGTTTGCTTTTTTATTTCTCCATGCTCTTGAGGCTTTGATGGTGACTTGTATTAATGGTGCAGGCATCGTATAATGCCAAGTGAACCTATTATTCCCATAATTAACACACAAATTGCAATGTTTCGGTATCTTTGGAAGCTTACCATTGGATCGCTTTCGCTTTGTTTTAGGCTTCCCTTTCGCCACATACACCAAAGGTTTTATGCACTTCAATTGCTTGATCTCGTCTAGAATATCCCAGTCAATATTATCAATTGGATATACTATCTCCGCATACGAGTTCACCCACGCTCATGTCTAGTAATACCTAAATCAATTAAGAAACATGCAAGATAATGTTAAGAACCACTTAAAAAAAACTTAAGAAACACCTAAGAGTCAATGAAGAAATAGCTGAAACAGTCAAGAAAATAAATATTTTCTGAACTTTTTTTAACTCATTTTCTAACAAAACACTTTGTTTATAAACTCATTCTTATCTATTTCTTAACTTACTTTCTAACAAACACACTATTTCTTAACCATTTCTTAGTTATTACTTAACTCATTCTTTTCTATTTCAAACAAACAAACATGCTTGGATAATGAAATTTATGTTAAGAAAACATAGAGAAGTTGTATAGAATTTCTTACTTTGAGTATAGGTCATGTATGTCCCACTTCCTAACACGGGCAACATCTAATGCATGTCAACAGGGAAACCCCGTGAGATACAAAAACCTACAAGTATAGGTCTTGCGATTTAAGTCAACTTTCGCATTCTCTTCACCGTCTTGTATGAATACTCAACATTACATAGTGAATAGACAGTGCATCCCATGGCCTTTTTGAAATCGTCTTGGAGCTTTTGATCATATCATGTAGCTATCTGAGCATCATTATTGGCTGATAATTGTCTTCTATGTTGAAACCATTCTTATAAGGTAAACTTTAAAAAGTCAACCATAGTTGAGATCATATATCTTCTAGCATGCCTACTTAAGCTATTGAAGCTCTCGGCATAAGTGCTAGTCATGACATTGTACCATATACTTGGGAATTATGCCTGGCTCCATCTCTCGAAGCCAATTGTCTCCAAATAATCTGCTATTCAAGGATCCTTTGCCTTGATTTTTTGAAAACGACACTCAAATTCTGAAACCTGATAAGCATTAACTGCCCAATCAAGCTCAATGTGACAGTTATCAGTCTTGAACTTCGCCATGATATTCATTTTTAGGTGGTACGTGTAAGCTCCATGGTGTGCTTGTGGAAAAACATCGAATGAAGAAGCCACAATACTTTGGTGTCTATCCGATACAAGTACAAATTCGGAACAAACCCAATTGCTAGCTTTAGTTTCGTCATGAAATAATTTCAGGAATTGTTATTCTCAGAGTCCATAACACCGAATGCAACCAAATATAGTTGCCCATTCACATCTAATGCTATGGCAACCAACATATGACCTCTAACTTTGTATTTAAGGAAACCACTATCAACACATAATGCAGGACGGATATAAGATTTGAACCCCCGGATTAACATACCCAGAGACATAAACATGTACCTAACAATAGGAAGTTATTTAAAAGATGACTAGTTTGCAAGAAATAGTGCAGGAAAATTGATTTAAATTAGTGCATAAAGAGTAATGAAAGAAATACCAACGAAAACATAACAAAGCACTGATAAATGTTGAGAAATATTGACAAAATAATGAAGAGGCAGAGGCAATTATACCTGAAATGCCCATATTCATCTGTTTTCAAATCCGTAACTGTGCCATCATTTCTCTTCCGCAACATATATAAGTATGATTGCAGATTCTCAAATGAATCCTCAATAGTTCTTCTAACAGCAACCAAAGCCTTTTCCCTGGATAACTTATTTTAAGACCATAATTTGTTTCATATCCGCCATTATCTCCTTGGTGAGTGTTCTTTAAGATGGTCATAGTATTTGTCCTTAATGACATTCCCAATAACCCTAGATGTTGCTTGTCAACTATTACATTGCCTCGACAGGATTGAACAGTTGTGATTTTGTGCATATGTGCACACCTTAAATACCTGGGACTTGTCTACTTTTACAGCTTGTAATCTCTATGTACAATCTACAACACAACACTGCAGAACCAAAAGTTTTTCTGTCGACTTTATTACTTTGAAATCAAACTTCATAGACAATGCATACTTATGTGCATTCAGTCGAAATTCATTATTATTCTCAAACAAAACACCCACTTCAAATAAACATGCAACAGGTACTGTCACCTTCATCAGTTTTTCTTCTTGCATTTTCTCATATGAACCGAACATAGAAGATATAGTAGATGATACTTTACCACTTAGAGCATGTGGTGTAAATATAGATGATTTCCTATTATGAGTGCTACTTTGTACGCCGGCCCCAGTCCGTTTTGGGAAAATACTATTACAAACTCTTTCCTCACCTACATAGTCATTGGGACCTAAGCTCCAGTCAATTCATGGTTGTGTCTAATTCATCTTCAGATGTTGGCATATAAGTTTGCACAGTTTCATGATCATTTCTAAACTGTTGTCCAACTACTAAGGGGATATTATTTCCTTAATTTTTAAGTGCTTCAATTGGCTTCTCTACTACAAAGATACACAAGGAAATCGACATTAAGAACTGCTGAGCATTTCTTCGTAAAAGAAGTTTAAATCATCGTCTGTCTTGATCACAATAGGAATATTCCTTTTACTTTCTAACTTATAATTCACCTTAATCACTAAATCATATTTACATTTGTCAATCTCAATTACCCAATATAACCTATTAAGAAACTCATTATATGTGTTACCTGGTCGTACGTCAATACCATCACTTGCACTTGATTCATTTTCCCATTTTTCGTCAATATTTTGTCACTCTCCATTATATTGAAAAGTAACAGAATGAAGCTGCAAAAACAAAAAGGACTATAAATGATATTTTTAGGTATCAATACGAATGGAAATATTGTAAAAAAAAATTAATATAAACACTTAATAAACAATGCAGAAAAGTTAAGAAAGGGTTAAGAAAGAAATGAGAAATGGTTAAGAAACAAAGCAGAAAATGTTAAGAAAGGGTGAAGAAACAATTACCAGAACTGATGTTTCACATATGCTTATAATTATGTAGTGTTTCAGTAAACAATTCACTAAAGGGACTTAAATCCATGTTAATGAAGAAACTGATGAGAAAATTAGCAGAAACACTACGGATAATTACATGTGCTGCAGAAATTCTGCACCAATTTCATCAACACACATAATTGTATTCAATCTTCAATTGCATCAACACACAAATCTTCACAACTTTATATATAAACAAAATATATTCAAGACTTACACATGGTGAATCTGTTGGAGGCCACATACCAAAACAACGAAAATCTGCTACGAAACAGCCATGCAACAACTACGAAACAGTTAAGAAAGAGTTTAGAAACCAACAATTTGTTAAGAAACATATAAAAAAGAGTTCAGAAACTCTAAATGATTGTAAAAATATCAAATCTTACACTTAATAATATCAAATCTTAACGGGTAAAAGAGAGAGAAACTGTGCGTGCGCGCGAAAGAGAAACTGTGTGAGAGAGAAAGTGCAAGCGTACTAGTGAGAGAGAGAAACCATGTGATAGAGAGAGAACCAACAATCAAGACAGAGAGAGAATACTCTGAGAGAGAGATCTAAGAGAGAATGAGACAGACGTGAGAGAGACAAAGAGAAAGGGAGGGGTAAAATTAAATGAAGGTCATTTGCTCAATTTAGCATGTTTGTAAGACCATTTGTACAATTTGCCCCCCAAAATAGTACCCCTAACAATATGCAGGAGGCCTACTTCAAATAAATATATTATGATAATTCATATTCACTTAAAAAGCTAAGCCTTTTTCATGGCTCAAATGGCTTGTGTTATAAATTCTTTTTATTTTTTGAAATGCATTGATTACGCGATTAGTATCCCAACATTTCCTCAACCTTTGTACGTATTTGGGTTTGTGAAGCCATGATCGAAAGCACTTAAAACCTAAGGAGGAGTTTGGTACTTCACCTGTTTAGGATTGTGTCCTTATTAGTACACATTTTTTCATTTTGTACTTTGTGATATTTTATTATCAAGTAGTTAAAACTCTCTGTCATCATTTTGAACAGGTCTATTCACACTGAATTTTTGAACTTTATGCGTAAATTGTGCTGGGAAAGAGTCTTTTTAACACGCCTTAAAAAATGTAATGGCGAGAGACGACTTCGGTGCCAAAAAAATACAATCTAGTGATAAAAAAATTCCAAAAATAATTTTTTAATTATTATTGCTAGGATTCTGTTTGTAGATCATAACTTGTTCTTCACTATTATACCCTTTTCAACAGTGTAAGAGACTCCTAACTATATTATGATTTTCCTTTTTCATAATCAAAGTTAGTATAGACATGATAGGAATAAATGAACAAGTTGTCTTAGATAGAAATACGTAGCATTCACAAATTTGTGTTAATGATCCAAATTGACTTCTTATTATGATTTCATTTAGATTTTAAGACTTAGATGATGGCGGTGATAATAAGTGTCAGTAATTAGGGCTATGTAACAACTCTGCATGAACAAATTAAGAAGTTTAATTAGAAAGGTGAGGAAGGACAATACAACAATTAATGCAAACAAAATTAGTTGTACCAATTTTAGCCACGGAATTACTGGTTTTTTTTTTCTCTTTATGATCACCAATCCATTTTCCTTTTCTATCACTTGTCCTACAATAGATCTTTTGTCTTCTGAATACATTAAACTTGAATTTAATTTTCATCAACTGAAGATATACAGTTTTCTAACACTAGCGAAGTAAGATTAGCAGCCATATTCGTTATTACAAATTGTTAAATAAATAAAGAGATAATTTTTATTAATGCATTTTCGTGGGATTTTTGGATCTGTTTTGGTTGGTTTCGAGTTTGAAAGGTTTTCTCCGTGGATGTTGTTTTTAAGCTTTTGTTTTCGGGGACTTTTGATTGGGGGTTTGAGTAGTATAAAGGCCAAGCAGCCGGCTAAACAAGCAGTTAATACATTTGGATCTTGTTATTTGGATCTTATTATTTTGATATCATGAAAAAGTTAATACATTTCCACCAGAAAGAACCTAATTACTATAAGGAGACTATCCCATTATAAAGCACGGCACTATAAACAATATTATACATCCAATTCTTCTCGCATAAAAACTCTATTATCCCATATCGACTAATAATAAATTTAAACATTTGTATATGATTACATGAGCACTCTCTTTTTTCAAGCCGATTTTCAAGGGAAAATTTTAACTGTGTGCTTGTTACAATTATAAATTTAATATGATATCAGAGCAAAAAATACTTGTTTATTTTATTAAAATTAAAAATTATTGTTTACTATACGGGCTACATGCCCTTGTTGTGTTTTTATAAATTTTACCCACTTATACGTGTAGTTGAATATTTAATATTAACTTACATCGACTAATAATAAAATTAAATATTTTTACATAATTATATGATTTCCTTCATTTACAAGTCAATTTTCAAGAATAAATTTTATGTATGATCAATTTTATAATTAAAAAATTAACAATAGTTAAGATTAGAGTGAAACTTACATCCTAAACATTTTAGAAGGAAGTTTTTAGAGTAATATGAAAATACAATATAGACTAATTTGAAATATATTATGAGTTTGAAGCCCTAGTATTATGGCGCCGTCAGAAGCAGCACCGGTCGTTATTTGACGGTGGAACAAGTTTGACCCGTTAACCGCGCCGGTTTTGACTTTCTCGTTACGCGGTGGAACCGATTATTCCGGGGGCCAAATTAATACTAGTTTTCTTCTAATTTCTCTCTCTCTCTCTCTAGATGTGACATGTCATCTCAATTCTGTTCTATTGGAGACTTAAACGTTGAAGTTGAATTCTTCTAGTTGCTACTTTTTTAACTTTAAAAGAAAATATTTGGTACTTTTATATGACACGATCAAATATGCATATTAAAAAATAATATTTTAAAATTTGAATTAATTACAAAATACCACGTTATATAAGGGGTAAGAGCGAAAATGTATCTAAGCTTGAAATGATTACAAATTCCAAAAAAAAAAATAAATAACAATATTTTTTTGATAGCCCAAAAAAAAAAGTGTGTTTATTATTTGTGAACGGAGGCAGTATAACTATAGAAGAATAACATTGTTATTATTATTATTATTATTATTATTATTATTATATATCATATAATATATGCATGACGGCAACTGGACCATTGACATTTTGGTGTTTGCTTCATGGCTTAAGCTATTATTATTTTAGTTAATTAATTTTCTGTTCTTTTAAAATGGTCAAGTTGTGCATGCTCTTCTTATATAAGAATAGGTGTAGTACAACTCATATTGCATAGAAAGTTCGCTAGATAGAGAGAAAGAAGAGAGAGAGAGAGAGAGAGATTGAGAGAGGAGTGAAGAATTCATGTGAAGGAGGTGCAGTCAAAGAAGATAGAAGGTTTGAATCAAGTGGTGGTGAAGAGCTTTTCAAGGATAAGATTGTTGATGCTAAGGTGAGGCTCCTATTTCTTTTTCTTCAAGTTTTCTTTTGTTAAGGTAAATTTCTTTTCCCTTTAGGGTAGGTTATGGCATGAATTTGATTTGTACAGTTGTGGGTATGAAAATAATTTTATACTGGCCCATCTGGATAAATGAAACATGAGCACAATTTGTAAGAAAACATAATCTCGAATAACTCCTCCTATATTTAATGAAATAGTCATCCATATTATTGGATATATATTCTTAGTTAAATTAATTTGCGGAGATATAAAAAAGGAAAAACAAAAAAACAAAGACCCAAGATAATCCCAGCACTAGTATGAGGTTCACCGAAAACAACAATAAATGAAGCTGTGGAAAATGATGAACCTTCTAAATACAACACTATCTTTCCAACACCAGAAAAAAAAAATATTAAGATCGTGTGAGAGTAGATATTTTTTAAGTAAATAGGAAGTTAATTTCGAAATTATATTATTTTTGTTTAATTTACTTTAATATCCATTATCAAGTTCTAACAGTTATATAAAACTTTATGATAAATTCACATTTTTTTGGACCATTTGATGTTTTTTGGGGGTATTCACCATGTAGTAATATATACACTGATTTCACTATTAAGTTATATATTCTTTGTCAATGATAATAAAGTATCATAACTAAATTTGAGGAATAAATTTAAAAGGGTCAAAGGAGGAGAGGTAAAGAGCAGACCCAATGTCCAGGGCAATTTTATCATTCGCTCTTACAATTTGATTATTGACCGAAATAAATTTGGTTAGGGTGATAGATAGTTAATATTTGTTTTAAAACTGGCAGGTTATCCATGCATAGTTGGANNTAATTTTGCCCTAGTTTTATTGACCGAAATAAAGGGTCTGCAACCATATAGGTAAAAACATCAACTATTGACCTATTCTAATTTCTTCAAATTGTACAAAGGTTTATATTAGTTCTGAAAAAATGCTTAAGCATTTTGATTAACTTAATCTAAAATGGTATATTCAAATGGAACGAGACAAACAAATACAGAATAGAGACCCTAAATCATTACATAGCCAGACAAACTAATCGATCCAATCAATAATTACTAAAAAAAAATGAAGTTTTTATGCTTTTTGCTTCATAATATTTAGTTTTCTAAATTTTGTTAGTTGCATGCATATTTAGGACAATCAGCTCTACTGTGCCAAAGCCGAAATGGGGGAGGTAAAAGAAGAGAATCGAAGACTAAAGAAGCATTTAAGTCAAATTTTGAAGGATTATCAAACCCTTCAGATGCATTTAAATAACATTCTTAGCCAAGAAGCTAATGAATTAACAACAAATACTAAAGCTTTTACTCAAATCCAAGAGCTCGATGAACCTGATTTTATCTCACTCAGCCTGGGAAGAACATCATCAATTGAACCGAAAAAAGAGGATAAGATGAGTAGCAAGTGTAGAGATGATATGCAAGTTGATAAAGAAGGCTTGTCTCTTGGACTGGATTGTAATTTTGAAAAATCCTCCGAATCTTTAACGAAGACTAGTTCTGAGAACAGCGTAGAACTAGTGAAGGAACAAAGCGTGGATAGGTTGCCACGCAATAACACTATGAAGACAAAGAGAAGCGAAGATGATGAGGTTTCACCACAAAATCCTATCAAGAGAGCTAGGGTTTCCGTGAAAGTCCGATGCGACACACCCACGGTTAGTTGGATCAAATAATTATGAGTTTTATTCTGCAAAATTGAACTTCTTCATGGTGTCAGCTTAAAATTAGTGAATCTCAATTCTTAATATGTATAGATTTTTATCTTTTGACAGATGAATGATGGATGCCAATGGAGGAAGTATGGGCAAAAAATTGCAAAAGGAAATCCGTGCCCTCGAGCATACTATCGTTGCACTGTCGCTCCATCTTGTCCCGTGAGAAAGCAGGTATTGTTTAAAAAATTGGGCGCTAAGCAATATCAAAATTATTACTTAATAGAAGATGGTTGAACAATTTCTTTGCATCAATGATGGAAAGCAAAAATTATTTGAGATATGCTATTTGATGCTAGCAATGTAAAGAAAACAGTATAGAACCAAAAATCAAAATGAACTGAGTACATCCTTCGGTTCTTGTTAGGTTCTATAATAGCTTCAGTTTGGTTCTATAATAGCTTCACAGAACAGTAAAATTCAGTCCGGTTTCCAATTCCGAACATTTAGAACCAGAATCGATTAAGAATCATTATAGAACCAACTGTGTATAAGTTAGATAAATTACGTATATACATGTACTAAAAGATGTATATATAGCAGTGAATTGAGTATTCAAAAATAAACAAATATGTATACATATTCTCCACTTTTGCCCATGTTTCAAACTTTAATTCCAATCTTCAAATAACATAAAGCTTTATTTTCCAAAATTGTGCAGATTGCATAATCCAAAATGGGCAAAAAAAATTACTTTTCATCTATTTATCATGAAATCAATATCATTTATTTATTTTTTCTTGAGTATTTGATGATATATATTAGATGTAAGACTTTTAATTCTGCAAAACCCGAACCAAACATTCGATCGGTTCCTGTCATTGTTAGTCCAGTTCAGGATTTAAAATTTTAGAACCAAAGGAGATCGGTTCAGTACTATTCCAAGCCTATAACTTATTCGATTCGATCCGTGTACACCCATATTTGATATTGTTTTCTTTATCTAACAAAATAACTAATAAATCTATGAATTATTGAGATTTTACAAATTATTGATTTCTGGCAATAGTGACATACTTTACCTTTACAGAAGAAACTTTTACAATTATCACTAATAAATACATAATAACCACCAAGAATTTCCGTGCTTCACATTTTGTTATATTAACACTAGTGATGTTCTATGTCATGTAAACTCCAGTTTTCTTGTGTTTTAACTATACATTTATTTGTTTTATCATATGCTAAAAGATATTGATGTAGGGAAAATGTGAAGCAATTAATCCTCTCACAATACCCTTCCCTTTAAATTGGTTTACTCAATTATCTCATAATCAACAGGTGCAAAGATGTGCTGATGATATGTCCATCCTAATCACCACCTATGAAGGAACACACAACCACTCCCTCCCGGTCTCCGCCACTGCCATGGCCTCAACCACATCAGCAGCTGCCTCCATGCTCTTATCCGGCTCGTCCACCTCATCATCATCATCCTTTAACACCGCCTCCACCCCATCTCCACTCCATGGCATAAACTACTATCTATCCGATAACTCAAGGCCAAACCAATTCCACCTGCACACGTCATCGATGTTGCCCTTGCCCTCGTACCCCACAATAACCCTAGACCTCACTTCTACTTCCTCGGCTTCCCATTTCAATAAAACTTCTTCCAATTTATTATCAAGCCCAGGGTATAACTCATCTACAAATCTCAATTTCAGCTCTTTAGAATCAAACCCAATACCTTTTTCTTGGAGTAGTGGGACACAGTTATACAACAAAAATAACATGGTAGGCAATTCACTAAATTTTGCTAGGTCCACTCCCCATGAAAGCTATTACCAATCCTATATGCAAAAGGCAAACCCTAGCCCTAATTCCCATCCACAAGCCCTACCACAAGACACTATTGCAGCTGCAACAAAGGCGATCACATCGGACCCGAGCTTTCAATCAGCTCTAGTCACTGCCCTGTCATCAATTATTGGCAACAAGGGAAATGGTGGGGAGATTATTGGAAATCAGATTGGAAGTGGCAAAATTGTGCAAAACTTAAAGTTTGATGAGCAATTTCTTGGAATGGGAAATCAAATTGGAAATAAGTACAAGTTGTGATTTTTTTTTTTTGAAAAAAGAAAATTTTGAGCATTTTAAACGTATATTTTTTGCGTTGACATTGGAGGGATTATGTCATTAGTAACTACACTTGTACTTTAATTTTATACATGTTGATATAAAGTGGCAAGTTTATTATTGTAAAGTGCAATTTACCTTTTAAGGATTATTTAATCAAACAGCCATTTGGTTATTTGTCGCCCTCATGTGCAAGACTTAAGTCATATTTTTTTTTTATTAAGAAAATTTAGGCATGGAAAATAACAGAAAATTGGTACATAATTTGTGCAGTAATATAATTAAATTTTTAGAGATATTAGTGGATTCGTGAATATGCATCTCCAATTTAACGAGTACGACTAAATTGCAGCATTATATTAAGAATTGCATAAACAATTTGCGAAAGCTAATGTTACTAATTGAACCAATCAATAGTCTTTGGTTAACCTTTAAAGTTTTGTAACTCCAGTGGGTCATTCTGTGCAATGCACGTGATAAATAAGAATTTAAACTGAATTACATTATTAATTTTAAGTAACAATATTTTAATTATGCTATTAGTTATATGTAAATCAACGGCAATATAAAAATAATCGTTTTGTTGTCCAAAATCATGTTTTGGTCATTTATAATATTTTTATCTATTTTTTCACCTCCCTTTCCTTTTTTTTACTCTTTTTTCTAAATTAATATTAAACAAGTAGCTAGTAAATTTGAAAATATTAACAAATTTTATTTCTCTATATGCTTAATAAGTAATAGTTACCTTTTTATGGGTATGCAAACTGATTATCTCGTGTAAGATAATTTATCTTTTACTTGCAATACGGTGCCACAATTATTTTGAACCACAAATTAGGTTTCTTATTATTTTTTTCAACTCTTTTTAGTATCTTGTACAATAAATTTTAATATAGTATCCTACGTTGCATTTGTAATACTCAACCTGCTATTGATAGAAGATGAAATACACCGATAACTTATTATCTGAAATTCATTTAAATTATCTAAAATATTTTGAAATACACTAAATAAATAAAATCAAAATTAACAAAATCTATTATTCTCCTATATCAATACTGTCAAGCTCAAGTTTATAGCCCATGCCTTCCAAATATAAAGGATGTTATAATTAAATCTTAAATACATGCCAGATAGAGCGTAGAACAAATATAAGAGCGAATAATTAATAAAAGAAAGAAAACGTAATTGTTCCATGAAATAATTGCATAAAAGAGTATATGTCAATGCGACTTAACCAATAATCCAATAGTATAAATAATCACTAAAACTTGAAAAAGTTACAAACCAAAAACATAAACAAAAAAAAAATCATCATGAGTAATATATTAATAAAAGAATTAAATTTTAATATTTCGACTTTGTGTAGATTTTCATATACCAGTGGCCCTCTGGAGCATTGATGGTGTATGCAAATTTTACATTGACGGTGAATAAAAATTAAACTCTCAATAAAATCCAAAACTTTCAGGATAAATGGTTTTTGTATAGTTTTTTCTTAATTTAAAATAATCATTACAATATCATTTATGTCTTTTGTGACTATTATGATTCCATCAAATTATGAGAATCACATATATTTAGTTGAATGATCACCACATTAGAAACGGTATGAAAAATAAAGAAAATAATTTAATTGACTTGAAAATGTATACTTTTTATTTTTTGGGCCTAATATTATCGTGAAATAATTATCGATATATCATTTCATCTGAGACAACATATAACAATAGCATATGTTCTTCATGGGAAACTTGTACTTCAATGAAAAAATGATTTAATGAGAAAGTAAAATCATATATATTGATTCCCTTTTTATCCTTTATAAAATATGGACAAACTAAAGTTAACAATTCTTAATTTACGGAGAAACTATTTTTTGTTCAAGAGAATTCTATACAAAATGAAAAAAACATTATTAAAAATTATATCACTAATTAAAAACCTTATACATATGTCCATAGTGTGTTTTTGGTTCTGTCAATATAGAGTAGTTATGATCTTTTCATAATATACAACTTGAAACAAACTTCAATCAATTTTTATTGATTTTATATAGTTATCATCTTTTCATAAATCTACAAAATAATAAAAGGTTCAATTGAATTTTAGAATTAAGCATTATCAATATAAAAGAATATCAAACACATATTAAACACAGCTCACGAGGCAATTCACTTTATTCTTGTAAAGAAATCCTATTAAAAACGATCTTATCTACGTTACCCATATTTTACTTAATATAAAAATATTTAAAAATAGAATTACATCAACGAATAGATTGTGTGCACGTTTCTAATTGGTAACATAATTGAATTCAAAAGTTAACTTGAAGTAGTAGGTATAGTTTGGGCTACCAACTTTTTACATTTGAAATAAAAATTAATATTGTGAGAGTTAAAATACCAAATACATTATTATAATAATGTGTAGTTAAAGGGAGAGGGGAGAGATTTATTTAATTAGTGTTAGATATCATTTACAATTTTGCCATAATAAATTTATGTCCCATCATTTTTTAAGTTGTAATTTTTGTAATTGAGTAAAGGTAATATTGGTAGTGAAAAGGAATTTAAAAATAATAATTCTTTTGATATTGGTAAAAGGTATATATATCAATCATAAAAAAAAAAATAATAAAAACATAGGTGTCAGTAATGCATATTTTAGCAATGTTAATAATTCTCTTGACTCATAAAAAAGATATCAACTCCCCGACTTATTTTTTTAAAAAATATAGTGGCGAAACGTCACCGTCACTCATTTTGGAACTAATTTTTCAAAGGAGAGTCGCTAGTTTTCTACATCGCATAAGTATGTTGCGTACGGGTGTCAAATATCTAGGCGCATTCGCATTTGGCGCAAGCATAACTAGTAGACATTAATAATTTGAATATGAGAAAGCATATACTAGCGTAAAAGAAAAACAAACTTTGGTCATATACTTGTAGTATTCACCACTTTGAGAGCTAGCAATAGCTTATTTGTTCGAGAGCTGCTTTAGTCCGATTAACTTGTGTTTTATTGGTAGCCATGCCAATTCAATAACAAGATTGAAAGTAGCTAGGGTTTGGTTACCGAAAACAAAATATTGCGTTTATATTCACAGTTTCTTGAATATATTTAATTTTCTGCTATTTTCACATATATGTTTAAGATTAACAAACATTTAAAAAATAGTAATTACTTCAAATAACTTCTGACGTTAAAGACGAAAATTCTAGTTTGGAAAAGCTTGCTCAACAATATAGTTGGAATAATTAAAAGTTTGGTATAGTGTGTCGGTGTCTAATCTGTCAACAATGGGATAGCCATGACCTAGCTTTACCACGTGATTTGAAGAAAACTAAATTCCTGTATTATATCAGTAATTTTGTGAACCAAAAAGTTTGAAAAGAACTATCTGTACTTTTTTGTTTAGTTTCCAATGGGATTCCAATTCTTAATTCTAATAATTTCATCAAATGTATCATGATTTATTATATTTATTCAATGTGTGAAATTAAATATGCGAGCTGGTGCACACACACACATATATTTATAGTGTAACTCTAGCTAGGCTGTGTTTGGTTTCCGAGTCCCACATAAGTTAATTATGTAGAAGGGAATGCCATGAGTTTAGTTGCACAAACGGATAAATTAGGTACCAAAATATTGGGTGCCGAATCCTGGAACCTGTTTGTTATATGGCTCGAGCTCTACAAGTACGTCCCTAACCGGGTATTTTACGCTCGAAAATAAATGATAAGTACGTCCCCGTTTGTCGTATGAGCACACCACTGAGTTGCTCAGCGTACTCTAGATTTGACATGTGAGTAGCTTAGAGACGGAGTTAAATAAAACTTTCGATGACCAATGCTAGCAGAGAGTGAAATATTATCCAACTTAGGCGCGTTACGTCTGTCGGGGCAACCACCAAGCCTCGTGTCCCTCAACGCATGGTTATAATCCATCATGAAACTCTCTCAAACCAAGTGTGATATCGATTTTCACACTCAAGTTGTAGTTCAATACAAATCAAGTTTCTCACTGTGGATCAAGCGCAACTTAGACCAATAAAAAGTTTAGCTCGGCTCGAATTCACCCTAATATTTATTACTCGAAAGTTTGTGTTTTAAGTGGCTTCCTATCTTTGAGTAAGTGTAACGGAATAGTATTGAATAGTGAATATCAAGCATGTAATTTTATCCCTTCTTTTTGACATTTTATTTTTATTGTTCATTTATAATTTCTTTATACTGATTATTTTGTAGCATCTTTCTTGTTTAGGTGTTTATTTGCTCATCTTTTAAACAGAAAAACTAGTTTTTTTTCTTCATATTATGGAAATGACTAGATACACGTAACTTTTAAACTTCTATCCTTTTAACGTGTAGCTTGTACGATGCACAGAATGTATGGAATTATTTTTTCTAAAATTATTAATTCAATTTTTAGTGATAATATTTTGTATTTCCTTTTTTGTCATTATCCTTACTTTTATATTTTTTATTGATTGGTTTATTGTACAGTAGCAATGTAATTTTTTCTTTTTATCATTTCCATAAAAATTTATAAATTTCCCATACTTATTTAACTCAATTTTTTATGAATTTAATATATACCAATTGCATAACAACTTTTATATTATTATATATTACCCTTACATTTTACATAATATGCGAAATTTTACCCATAAACTGGCATTGATATAATAAAAAAATAATTTTTCAATATAAATAATTTTCATCATTTTTAAATTATAATTTTCATCTAACATACTAGGTAAAGTTTTTTATTCTTGCCTAAGGGATGAAGACGATTTAACGGATTTGAACTAACCATAATTGAGGGATATATTTTTAATAAATTTAATCTAAAAATTGCAATAGTATAAAATCTAGGATTTTTAACCTGTCTGAATATCTTATAAATCATCCAGTCATAGTTATGGTGTCTGACAATCACCCGATGACACACTAGGTTAAAGTAAATCAGATCGATACACATTAGTGATTTTCCAGATTAACAATCATTGGGAACTTATTAATTAAGTCAATTAGGGAGAAGAAATTAAATCACTGGATTACCAGTACAGACAAGATCTTAATCATTATCGTTAATTCCTATTTATTTTGTGTTTTTAGTTATCTTTAAATTTTCGTCAGTTTAGTTTAGTTAATTCAAAACCAAATCAAAACAAACCCGAGAAATTTAAGAGTAGTTTAATTTAGCAAACTACATGGACTAGATTGAATTCGTAAAAACTAAATTGCATATTAGACCGATTCTAGGTATTTTCGGGATTAGTAGGAGTTCTAGAGTTTGATACTTGGTACTTATCAAGATAAAACTATATTGTTCCCTAGTGCACTTATTGGGTATTATTATCTGCACGTTTTAGAAGCAGTTAAGTTCTTGGCACCATTTTCGGGGAACTCCTCAAACGGAGTGCTGAAAATTCAATTGAATCTCATTTATTTTTCGATTCTTTCCCTCTTTTTCCTACACTTAGTAAGTAGTGGAATCCTAAAATTCCACTGGTTACTGGACTACAGAAGCGGCTCTTGGAAACCAAGACCGACTCAAATCTATCTTCCCCTGTGATGGAAGACTAAAATAATTAGTTACAGCTCCCGCCAATGGGAGCTGCAGCGCTAAATAATCCCAATGGCAACAACAACCAAGGTAACCTTCCTCAAGGTAATCTTGATCTCGAAGAGGGTAATGGCCCTCCCCCTGGCTTTCAAAACCCAAAGCATGTTGTTAACGTAAATTCGCAGCAATGGGTTGCATATCAAGCATTTCTGGAGGCTCAACAAGCCCCTCATACGATTCCTGCACAATACAATAATCCTCCACATCTGCAGTATCAAAATCCTCTGCATTATTATAATCTTTCGTAATATAATCAATAACATCAATATCCTCGTCCTCTTATAAGCTAAATGGACTTACCTGTCGAACAAGAACTAGATCCGCTAAAGACAGGTATAGTTTCATGTATCATTTTTTCGGAAGCATAAGGAAATTTTAAGTGTAAACCTGGCATGATCCGTAGTATGCCATAATTTAATAAGTTTGAATATGAAAGTACATACGACTTCATAAA
>MKEJ01083690.1:0-10001 GCA_001753735.1 Embelia ribes | reverse complement strand
ATCAGTCTAATTCCTAACAGAATAACTAAACCTTTTTATTATAATAAGCCATAAAATTTTTGGGGAAAAAATCTGTAAGAACAATAAAAATTATAAATTTTCACTCTCGGCATTAAAGACTGTTGCCCCAAAATTTTAAAATTAAAATTAAATATTTTTTATAATTATAAAATTGTGAAAAATATATATTTCTTGTATTATTGTGTTACTTACATTTTTGTTAAGTAAATATCAATTTTAGCCTTTTCAAATCAGACTAAAATTAAGTGTGAATGAGATTCAAAAAGTTACGACTCGAGCAAATCATAAGGCAGATTTTTGTCAATCCGACAGCTTGAGCCGATGGACATACCGTCGGACAATACATTCCAAGGTTGCTTATTTGAGCCAAAAGTTGAGATTTTTCTAATGCATGTCACTGTTCCGACAGACAACAGTTGGACACCTTACTTAGGGTCGTCGGACAGCTCCAAACAAGGTAATTATCAGCTTTCCACTTTTATGTCTTATGATGGCTTAATTAAGGAATAACAAGCAACCTCCTCAACATCCTTGTCCCCTCAAATCTGGTGGTGTACTCTCATTACACCCTATTGAAGAAACACAAGCAAGAACTGAAGAGAGCTAAGTTGTAAGCAAAAGCCAAAATCACAAAAATTCCCTTTCGAGCATAACTCATAGTTGTATAAACTTTTGATTTCAGATTTGTAAAGGTTGTTTAAGTGAATTTTGATTATTAATATTTGTTGTAAACATTCGGAAGTTCTTTGTAAATTTTTTAGATTATTTTCTTTAGTGAGTTATGGGGTAGTTTGAGAGTAATTATACTTGAGTTGTAAGTGCAAGCTCAAACTAGGAAACTCAAGTAGCTCAAGGGTTAGGTTTCAAGTAGTACCTGGAAAATTACTTGGTTTCAGTTACGATTAGGACCCAGAAATCTAGTCGGTCATTTAGGGTGTAAAGGTTTATATTTCATACTAAAGGGAACTCAAGGTGAACAGCCTTGAAGAGTGGACGTATAGGTCCTACCGATTAATTGTCAAGAAAAATTATTAATGAACCATTATATATCATGGCATTGTATTTCTTTTCTCGCACTTCTATTTTCTGCACTTTCGTTATTGTTTACACTTGCTCATTCATCACTATCATAACACATTTTATAAAAAGATGGAAATAATTTTTACTTAGTAATTTAAAAAAAAAACAAACAATTCACTCCCCTTATTCGTTTGCCGTTTGGTTCAACAGTTTGGTATGAACAATTTTTATTTTGAAGGAAAAATAATTTTAAAAAGTGAGAATTAGAAATAAAATAAAAGATGCTAGCATGAATGGTTTTACTCTCTTAGATGATTTAATTCAAAATGTTTTTATTTAGTGGTCGTACTCTCTTAGACGATTTAATTCAAAAAGTTTTTATTGAGTATAATATTTGCCTTTATTGGTTGTCCCATAAAAGTAATTTATAGATAATTACCTCAACAAGTGGGAGTGCACTAAATGGGTTGAACCAAACAACCATTGGTTGGCCCTAATTTGATTTCATATGATAAATTAGATATAAATTGAAATATCCGAGTCTCCGAGAAATTAATAAATTTGAGTCGAATATTTAACAATTTAATTTTACTATTTATAATGTATTCAATTTGAGTTATTGTGGGATTTTGAAGTTCCTTTTACTGCAAGAACCTATACTAATCTCAAACTTCCTTAATTTATGAGATCAAAACACATTATGCATTTTTTTCTCTTAATTTTTTAACTTCATACGCTATTTTTATAGAGCAAACTGACAATTCTCATAACAAATAGCTCAAACTCCTACTCTTTGCCCAAATATATCCCAGCAACTTAACAACCAACTGTAATACAATATTATAAAGTTTCATTAACTTATTAACAACCGACTTTTGATACAATAATTTTTTACTCTTGCATTAATAAAGAAAGCAAGAATTAATCATGGATAAATGTTTTAGCAATATCACTATGAACCATCAGTCACCCTAGCATACCATCATTTGATGGTTTAAAGGATATTAATTATTGAATGAAACAATCAAGCAATAATAATATAAGAAAAATATCTAAAGAGCTAATAAAATAGACGTAAAAAATATTTTAGAATTAAGTTTTTCATAATGAATATTGCTAGAGTACTGGCACTTGTTTATTTAGAGTGAAGTTTTCCTAATTTTTCTTCAAACACCAAAGTTGTACATTAGAACAATTACACTATTAATGGAGGACAGATAGAGATTTAGAGAAGAGAGAGGCGTCAGTTAAATGGAAAGTATGGTAATGACCCTATGTTAATTGGTTAGTGGGATGCGTGCTTTGACAAAAATATCTTTATTTATTTTTAACATTATTATTTGAAAAATCGTAAATTGAGAAAACATGGGGAACAATTTAGGGATGTGAAATGTTGATGCATCTTCATTCACAAAAGATGTAGCGGCTTTATATATTAAAGACTAACCACCCTGGCATATGCTATATGCTGCACGTGTTGATTTTACGGTTTCAAGGATGATAACTATTGAATAAAAACAATTATGCAATAGTAATATAAGAAAAATATCTAAAGAGCTAACAAAATAGATGTAAAAAATATTTTAGAATTAAGTTTATTCGTAATGAATATAGCTGGAACCTATTTATTTAGAGTGAAGTTTCCACAATTTTTCTTCAAATAGCAAAATTGTACGTTAGAGCAATTGCATTATTGATGGAGGACAGATAGAAATGAAAGTGGCATTTTGAATAGACAGGGGAAAAATAGTTTTAGAGAAGGGAGAGGCGTCGGTTAAACAGAAAGTGTGGTGCTGACCCCATTTTAATTGGTCGGTGGGATTTGTGTTTTAACAAAAATATCATTCTTTATTTTTAACATTATTTTTTGAGAAATTATAAATTGAAAAAATATAAAAAATAATTTAGGGATGTAAAATATTGCCGCAACTTTATTTACAAAAGGCGCAGCCCCTTTATATATATTATTACAGATTAAAAATTAAAGGTTGGCGTTTGCAATTCGTGAAAACACAAATTATAATTATAAAAAATTAACATTCCAAGAAATGCCCAAAATTTGAATTTCAAAATTGGCAAAATCCAATTTCAAAACCACACAGTTCATTTCCAGGGTGGGCCAACTCATCCCGCTCAAAAACAACCCAAATCAATCTCAGCCGTTAAGATCCCAATCCCCAAATATTATTATAACCCTAAACAAACAATCCACTCATTCTCACTCCTCATTTTCCTCTCTCTCTCTCTCTCCCCAACCCTAATCTCTCTCCCCCGATCTCTCCCAATCCGTCACGATGCGTGAGATCTTGCACATCCAGGGTGGCCAATGCGGCAACCAGATCGGGGCCAAGTTCTGGGAGGTCGTCTGCGCCGAGCATGGCATCGACTCCACCGGAAAGTACTTTGGTGACTCCGATCTCCAGCTCGAGAGGATCAATGTGTACTATAACGAGGCTAGCGGGGGCCGGTTCGTCCCGAGGGCGGTGCTGATGGATCTCGAGCCTGGGGTGATGGATAGTATCCGATCGGGGCCGTATGGGGGGATCTTTCGGCCCGATAATTTCGTGTTCGGGCAGTCGGGGGCGGGGAATAATTGGGCAAAAGGGCATTATACGGAGGGGGCGGAGTTGATCGACTCGGTTCTCGACGTCGTGAGGAAGGAGGCCGAGAATTGTGACTGCCTGCAGGGTATATTTCTCTTCATGCATGAATAGATAGATTTGTGTATATATATGTATGTATATTGTCTTGGGTTTTGGTTAGATCTGGAATTGTTTGGATTTTTGCCATGTGAAATGTTTTCTAGGGTTTGTTTTGAAACTGTGTCATATTATTTGATTAGATCTGGATCTTGCTTGACATATTTTGGTTTAATTGTTGTATATGTTTTGTTTTATATGCTAATTTTATTTTGCTGCGTCTCTCTAATTCTCTATTATAGATTTTTGTATGTGTGTTTCTGAGATTTGGTTAGATCTGGAATTTTGTTTGGATATTATTGCTGTTTGTGTTGTCTAGGATCTGATTTGGATCTGTATTGTGTCTTGCAACAAATTTATCTCTCAATGGTTTGTATGTGTGTGTGTGTGTGTATGTGTATATTCCTGTTTTATTAGATCTGGATTGTTGATGAGATATTTCTCCTGAAAGTATTGTTTCAGAGTTTTGATTTGGATCTGTATTCTATAATATTATATTGTTCTGGATCTGTTAATATTGTTCACAGTATGTTAAATTTATCAATGAGGAGAATGGTTGAATTGTTGCTATCTCCTGTCCCACATGTTTCTCTCCTAGTTTAGTTTGCATCTGTGTTTCTGTTGAGATATGGGAGGTATAAATTATTTCATTCTTAATGTCTGGTATTGTTTGAGTGGTTGTATTTATGTTTACCTGGATATATGTTTCTCATTTGTATTGTGAGATCTGGTTCTTTGAAGTTTGCATATGTAAATTTACATTTACGTAAAAAATAATGTTATGTCGGGTTAATTAGTATGAAAAGGGTTTTGAGTTTAATTTTGATTTTTTTTTTATGCTAACTTATTTTTAACAAGTTGAGATAAATGGTTTTCAAATGGTTCTATGCATGCACTTTGGTTGGGTTATTGGAGTTTGTTTATAAATGGTTTTCTTTTTTGTTCTTGATTGAATTTATGTTTTGAGATAGCATATTGTTTTGATGTGATTTATTTTGCCATGAACACCCTTTCTACTTGTGGTTTAGTTTTTGTGCTTCCATTCAGATAATGCTACTTTTAGTTGCTTCAAAGGTTTTGTTCTATGCTACAATTTTTATCTATCATTCCCCGATTATTGGCTCAATATCCATGTTTTTCAGTTTAGCTTGGTTTCTTCTAGAACCATAGCTTTTGTTATTCTAATGTGATATTGGAGTTTTTATTCATGTGTAGTGTTTTATCTTTTGAACTTTCTTCTCTGGATTTGATCCCCAAGTCAAGTAGTTAAATAATTTTAAGAGAAATGTCTTGTGTTCCTGCCCTGATTGTAGCTTCATGTTTTTCTGTGAAGCTTTTATTTGGATCATATTTAATGGTTTTAAAATGGATATTTGTATGTATCAGCTTAATACTTACTACTGTCTCGAAATTTTATGTCAGCATTAGGTAATAATGTCAAAATTTGTTATCAAAGAAGTCCTGTGAAGTTGTTTTGCATTTTATCATAATCTTTGTTGTTGCTCCTTCATCTAGTTTTTCTGCGCATTTGATTTCCCAGCTATTCCTCGAGAAGTAGTTAATTGGAACTTTTTAATGATTTTTTAACTGTTTTACCTAGTTGTGATTTGTTTTTGTTTTAGCAGTATTTTGTTTATGCTTATACTGACAAACATTATATCGGAAACTAACATAGATATTGAATATCTTTACCTTTATGATGAATATCTTTAAGGCTCTAACATAGATGTTGAATGTCTTTACCTTTATGAATGATATCTTTAAGGCTCTAACATAGATGTTGAATGTCTCATTTTCAGGTTTTCAGGTGTGCCATTCTTTAGGTGGGGGAACTGGGTCAGGCATGGGCACCCTTTTGATTTCAAAAATCAGAGAGGAATACCCAGATAGGATGATGCTCACATTCTCTGTGTTTCCGTCTCCCAAAGTTTCAGACACTGTTGTTGAGCCTTACAATGCAACTCTCTCTGTTCATCAGTTGGTTGAAAATGCTGATGAATGTATGGTTCTTGATAACGAGGCTCTTTATGACATCTGCTTTAGGACCCTCAAGCTAACAACTCCTAGCTGTAAGTTGTGTTATTTCTGTTTATCCTCCTTTTGTGTGATAAATAATATCATTTTAATTTTAATGCTTATGCCTAATGGTACCAACAAGCTGGAAAGTGATTGTGTATGTGCACTACAATTATGAAAGCATTGGTTCAAGTGACTGGTTATACTAGAGTGTGCTATTCCTCTCGTTAAGATTAGAAACATGTTAGTCCCATGTTTGGAACTTCGAAACTTATTTTGTTTTAGAAACGTTATATGGTACGGCAATATATGCTTCTGTGAAATATTTTTGAAATTAATCCATTTTGATGTTACACAAAGAAGTTCTTAGAAATGTAAAGTAAGAACTTGGAATGTTAAACCAAAGTTAAATCCTTGTGATCGGTACTTGTTTAAAACGAGACAAGTAAACATAAATGGGAAATTTAACCAACTCATTAGGATCTTAGTATCAAACAAGGATGGAAAAACCCTCTAGGATTTTGTTTCAATTTCCTTTTGTGTTTCTGTTGCTGAAAATTCTCTTTTTGCTTTACTTTAGGTATATATTCGCCCTTACATGTTTTCTATTTCTCTTTGCAGTTGGAGATTTGAACCATCTGATATCTGCAACCATGTCTGGTGTCACCTGCTGTCTCCGCTTCCCCGGTCAACTAAACTCTGACCTACGAAAGCTTGCAGTCAACCTGATCCCCTTCCCCCGTCTACATTTCTTCATGGTTGGTTTCGCTCCCCTCACCTCCCGTGGGTCCCAGCAGTACCGCTCCCTCACAGTCCCAGAGCTTACTCAGCAAATGTGGGACTCCAAAAACATGATGTGTGCAGCTGACCCTCGTCATGGCCGTTACCTGACCGCGTCAGCCATCTACCGTGGCAAAATGAGCACCAAAGAAGTAGATGAACAAATGCTCAATGTCCAGAACAAAAATTCATCCTACTTCGTCGAGTGGATACCAAACAACGTGAAATCAACTGTTTGTGATATCCCACCCACTGGGCTTAAGATGGCTTCTACTTTTATCGGGAACTCGACCTCAATTCAGGAGATGTTTAGGCGTGTAAGCGAGCAGTTCACTGCTATGTTCAGGCGCAAGGCTTTCTTGCACTGGTACACGGGTGAGGGCATGGACGAGATGGAGTTCACCGAGGCTGAGAGCAACATGAATGATTTGGTCTCAGAGTACCAGCAGTACCAGGATGCCACGGCTGATGAGGAGGGTGAGTACGAGGATGGGGAAGAGGAAGAGCAGTACGAGTAAGTTGCTCGGTGGTGGTTTGGTGTGTTGAATGGACCAGGAGATGGTTTATTATGTGTTTTTTTGTTTTTGAATTGATGAAAAACTTAATTGTGATTCTGGATTTCCCAGCCTCTGGCTAGATATGTGGGTACTTTGGTTTGGCTGCAAAGCTTTGATAATGTTGTTGTCTTTGTCTGGAGTTGTTTAGAATATCAATGAGCAATATTTCGTTTTGGTTAAATTGCAGTTTCTTTGTTTCTCTTTGCAGGTGATTAGCAATTGTTTGCTTAGAACAGTGTCGTGGCTTGAGATTTTGTGATGTTATCATTCTTTATTTACTAGTAACACTCGCAGGAGAATTGTACTTGCAACTGAAATTGATCTTTGTATCAAGGTACAATTGAAGTGAAGTTGTACTTATGATGCTATAGCCGTCCGCCATTAAATTTCCTCTTTATAGTCAGGCCTGTAAGTCGGTCTCCAAATCGGAGAGCCAAATTGTCATAATTTGAAATTTTTCTATAATAATACTGTGTATCATCCTTCATGAAGGATTACAATGATAATATTAAATTCCTCTCGATAGTCAAGTTGTAGCTTGTAATCAAGTCGCGGAGCAAGTGGGGAGCAGTTGCATGCATGTCAAAAAATTTGTAGTTCCTAGGGTAGAGAGCTGTGAAGGCGGGAGCGAGCGAATATACACTCAATGATGAATTATAGTGATACAGGTCTGTCCTGCTTTCCTGGTTTAGTTTCTTAAACCCTCTGGCAAGTACCAAATTTCTAAAAATTTAGTTGCCTACATATAGTGGAGTTAAGTATGCACAAAACACCAGATCGATAAGATATAGATTCGAATAAACTGTTCCATCAACAGAAGTCTCCTTCAAATAAGAAATGCCATTTTCTCGTATACAAGGAAAGCATGGTCAACTGTTGTCTTCCTTCTAATATTCTTCTGTCATTATTTTCATGTTTACTCTGTCTTTCACCATCATGTTCATATCTACTCTTAAAAAATGTACTGAAAATCTAGTATAAGTACTTACATGTCCTGTTATCTTTGATCTTGTAGTTAGCTCAATATAAATGAGACTCTTACAAATGGTGTAACAGTAAAATAAAGTTCCGAGCCACAGAAATAGTAATTATTTTCATGTTTACATGTCCCATTATAGCCACATAACAAAATCTATGAATAAAAAATTTTAGGAATATATTCGTAATTACTATTTCTGTGGCTCGGAACTTTATTTTGGGGGTGTTTGAGACTCTTACCCCATGATAATGGGTGCGCCTTGACATCCGAACCATTCATTGTGTGAAGAGAGAAATATAATGAAATACTTTTCTCAATAGTAAAATTAACATATTTCCCATCTATTATCTGGACTGTCATTCCGATCACCACAATCATCTACATTGGGCAACAATTTATTGAACTTTTAGCAACTACAAACAAGAAAAGAACTAGATGAAATTTAATGTCAATGAAGAGAGCACACTTGTTATCAAGCATGAATATAGCAAATCTTGATCAAGAGAAACTAGCCACAATAACAAGTTTTACCAAACTTTGATGCTGTATTTCAATGATCACAACATTGAGAAATACTACACTTGAATGCTGATTTGATCATCAAATTACAGCAACAAAAACACAATACAAGACATACATGCACCCAAAAAAGAAATCGGATTTACATAACCAAAAGAACATCAACTAAACTAGACCAAACTCACTTCGAAAACACCACCTACTTCTTTCCATCTTCGATGGATTTCACTATGACCACTTTGAACTTTTCAGGCTCAAATTCCACACTTTTTGATGGGAACTCCTCAGGCACGACGGGTCGCTTTCTCAGAAACACAGTCCAAACAAAGAGGACAAAGAAGGCTCCCAATGCTCCACAAGAAACTCCAAATATCAATGCACCTAATACTTTCAAATGACAATCTCGTTCCTTAGGAACCTCATGTGCTTTCGTGCTTTTTGAAACAGCCTCGGGATCCAATGGCTCAGAATGCATCCATTGTGGCACTTGCCTAATCTTAAAATCCCATGAGTACAAATCACACTTTTGAGAAGAATTCCCATTTGATGAGCTCAATCCTACGAAAACTTCTTCTTTCCACAGATGAGATACATCGATAGTGTACGAGAGCAACGGATTGATAGGCTTCGATTCCCCTAATTTAGTTAACCTAATTTCAATCCTTTTTGCGCTTGCCTCGTAATCTATCCAGGCTTCTAATTTCTCATCACTATTTAGCACGAGCTTGGTTTTTGAAACATTGCTTGATTTAACCGAAATGAGGCTATTCACATCGATCCCGACATGATTAGCATTCAAATCCCCAAACTTCTTATCCAACTTAGTATCGAACTCAACACTTAGGGTCCTAAATTTGCTATTATTCAACATCCCAAATGAGCCCCCATCGAAAGAATCTAAAGGGAACTCTAGTGGAACCATGACAAAGGCTAGACCATCCCCGATTCCCGGAGACATCGAAAACACAAAACAAGTTGAAAACGAAACGGGCCTCTTAGGGTTACCTTCAACGAGCTTGATGGGTGTTTTATAAAACACTCTCCCAGCATTTGATTTTGAAAACCCAGTAATTTCTATTGATGAACTGCCATTAACAACCTTTGAATCTCCAAAAAGAGCAAGCGTGGAGTTGATATTTGATTTTCCCCCAAAATTTCGAAATGAAAAGATGGGATCTTTTTCAGCTGAAATTGATCCCAAGAGGAGGGTGACTAGGAAAAGTGATTTCAAAAACATGGAAGTGGAAACTGAGGCCATAATCGATCTGGGTTTTGTTCCAATTGAACTCTTGTGGTTTGTCTCTTTCTGTAGATCTCTCTCTCTCTCTCTCTCTTTCTCTCTAGGGTTTGTAGTGGAGTGAACCCATATGGGGGGGAATCATCTTTTTGTTTTCTAAATTTTTATTTGTA